>JAODUG010000014.1:2915370-2945308 GCA_027564795.1 Aphredoderus sayanus
TATATATATTTCTATCATATTCATAATATAACTAACATACATGTTTGTAACAACATTTCTTAACAGGTTTTACTCGTTTACATAATTTACTAAATATTCAGTTATTGTGAAAACCTGCGACTAAGATTGAAAATGTTATGTTTAACCATGGTTAGTTATTATTATTATTATTATTATTATTATTATTATTATTATTATAGTTTTTAAAAATAAGTGGTACAAACATTAAATAACAATGATTTACTTTAATAATGCATTTAGCTACTTAAATAAAAGAAGTGTAGAAATCAGCTAATAACACAGCCTAATATAAACTCCCCAACGCAGTGGCCCATTGTAAGAACCAAACTCACCGTAACAACGCGTAGGCGAACAACACTCCCGTCTGAAAAGACGATCATGTCTGGTATTAGAAGTAACACAAGTCGTTCAAAGCACTTAATGTAGAGCCAATGGTTATGTGAACAATTAATCCATTATTCCGAATATTATTCCACATCGAAAGACATTTTGCTTTACTTTACCACCTATTTTGTGATATGCCTAGGCTACATTATTTAAAAATAAAAAACAAATTCAACAGCGAAGAAATAAAAAATAAAAAAACGGCTTTAACATTATTCAACCCATTATCCCCATATGATCATTTTCTAATGTGCCGTTGGTTAAGGAGCTTCTTTTCTATATCAGAGATGTTGTGTCCACCGGAGAAAAATAAACGTGTATGTCATCGAGTCTTACTTTAACCCAAACTGCTCGTTGTTCATTAAACTTTCAGTTAATGCAAAATGACCCAAAGGTCACCTAAAAAGCTTATGACTGCTAAATATTTTGTCTAGCTCTTTGTTCAAAACTGCACATGTAGGACTTTACATTCTAATGATGCAAGCAGACCATTCATCTAGCCATATAATATATCACATCATTGTAGAGGCAGTAACCATTTCTTACTACTGCTATTTTTAAATATGTAGCTAAATTAAATTAAAATGTTACAATATCATTGGAATACTTTCTATGGGTCGTGTTCTTGTTTTATCAACATGGTTATTTATTTAAATTGTTATTATTTTCATACTTTATACTTTGGGGTAGGTTGACATGTCCAGAATTATCCAGACCGTTTCCAAGTATGAAAAAGTAGTGATAGCAGCTATCGTCCCGTATAAACGGAATTTGACTTCGATTAAGAGGATGTTTCTTAAAATAAGAAGAAAAGTCGTTTGTGTAACACTTTTGGTTCTCTCTCAGGTCGAGTTGGGAGCAGTGATGAATGTGTGAGGAATTCAAAACAGATCTGCGCAAATTACGGTGAGTAGCATTCATTTGATGGATTGAATTGATAACAAAGTAAACTGATAACTGGCTAAAAGGGAAATTCGTTGTTGCATATTATCACAGCCACTGGTTCACACGTGGCTCTAGACTTAAATTCGCGGCAAAAATAGGAAACTAACTATATTTCGCCATATATCAAAATGTTCCTATAGGCCGAAGCACAGCACGATTTATACTGTTGTAGGCGAATATTTAAATGTAATATTTTATCCTCAGATAGGTGTACCATTAGAAACTTCCACTTAGACTGAATATCTCGATGTTGTGTCCTTGAATCACAATGTTCTCAATAATAAAAAATAAAAACATATGTCCCTACCTTTTAATAGCACTTTACACAATTTAAATGTTACAATTTTACATTTTAAATTTTACAAACTTCCGACGAAATCCAAATTTTAACACACAATCGGGTGTGCCATCAACAATATTCCCATACAGAGAAAACACGGGCCTAACTAAATTAATCGGCAGAGTGGCTGCAAATGTAATGCCCGCACGCGCTGTGAGTCAAGACAGACCGGAGCGCGCTATATAAAGCCACCCCTGTAAAGCAGAGCTCATCGAGTATGAATTCTTTTCCTTGCCTTCCACCTACGCATAGCTTTACACTTCTGAGGGTTACGCGACTTGAGGAGTGCTTTGCTTTTCATTCCTCTCTAAGGCGTTTACAACCATAACATTTGCGGTCATAAATTTTGCTGCGGTCCACATTGACAGGTGCAATTGTTATGCACGGCGCGCGGAGCTCAGCTCCTTCAGCCACCAACATAGCCTACTGTAGTAGCCCTGCAGGCCTTTTAAAACGCTTATGCATCTTCATAAGTAAACTTAACATACTATTAATAAGCCTATGCAAGTTGATATTTAGTGTTTTAATTATACAGGCATATACTATTGGCAGCATGCAGAGGAAAATTAGGCCAATGACAAAATAGGTCAAACATTTTATTATCCGTGAGGAAAACGGGGGCTTTGAGTAACTCCACCATATATTGGGTTGAAAAATGGACAGTTATAAAATATAATATTCTGTCCACACACCGGCACACGGTCACACCCCCAAACCCACCACAACCACCACACACAAACACGCTCTCACAGATTAATTACCACCATCTTCGCCCAACAGTATTTGTCTTTTTACATCAAACTGACTTCAACAACAAATATTTAATGTTTACACCAGCGTGCCTATAAATTGGTGATGTGTGCGTGTTTCCAGCTTTGGGGGGATATATTTATGGTAGGGTCCAATGCATGATAGGGTTTGTAAGGTCTCGTGATTAGTGAAAGGGCTATTGTTTGCCTGTCTGAAATGCTGATTCAGCTATTTCTTGGGGATTCCTATAGCCTTCGTAAGGCTTCTTTTAGCACAAGTTAAACTTTAACTCTTTTGTGCCAGACGTGTTAAGTGTTTGGTGCTTTAGGTTGGCAGGCATATTAGCCTACTGTTGTGGACAGCTGGCTATTTTTGACTGAACAACAAAAGTGTAAGAAGGGTTTGTAACAGGACAGAAATTATAATATATATTTTGTTTGTGAATCTTAGGCGACCCACTATTGCAATAACAATGATCCATCTTTATAAAGAGAAGAACCATAGTAGCCTACTTGCGTGAACAATGAGTCTGATATTATTCTTTTTGTAGGTCACACAGCACAGCGACGGTGGGAAACACCAATCACGTGAAAGAAGAACACCAATGCCATTGGATAGAGTTCTACTGGCTTTTTGGCTTTGAATCCACAAAATGCAGAAAGCAACATACTACGACAATTCAGGACTTTTCGGAGGCTACACTTACCCTAAACCAGACTCCTATAATTATGGCCCTGCCCATCAATCGTACACTACGTCTAATATTGAGAGTGATTATCAGGGTACCGTTTGTCCGATACAGAGCTCCACTGTTCGACCACCAAGTTTAAAGGATAATGAACTGAACGGAGACTGCATGCGACAAAACGGTCAAAATAACAGCCAACCAACAAGCGTTGGAGAGCAGCAAGCTCCTCCATTGTCGGCATCATCTCCTAATTCCAACAGCTCCACTTCTCAGAAGAAGAAACCCCCCCCAAACACTGCTTCAAACACTGCCACACCAGTCATTACAAAACAAATATTCCCCTGGATGAAAGAGACAAGACAGAATTCTAAGCAGAAAGGCAACAGCTGCCCAACTGCAGGTAAAATAGAATATTATTGTGTCCATATTTGCTTGAATGCGCTTTTCTTAATGCTGCTTGCAGTGTGCAGGCGTGTATGGTGGTGGTGTGTGTGTGTGGGAAGGGGGGTGAGGGGTAGGGGGTAATTCGAGGTGTTATTGGAACATATCATGTAGGACATTATTTGCTTTCCTAACTGTTGCCTTATTATTACTCCTTTTGAGATTGTTAAAATATGACACGTCATTTCTAATGTCATGCTATTCATTTCCAGGTGAGGTTAATGATGAAAAAAGCCCACCAGGTCCTGCCTCTAAGCGGGTTAGGACTGCCTACACAAGTGCACAACTTGTAGAACTTGAGAAGGAGTTCCATTTTAACCGGTACCTTTGTCGTCCTCGAAGAGTGGAAATGGCAAATCTATTGAATCTCACCGAGCGCCAAATAAAGATCTGGTTTCAAAACAGACGGATGAAATACAAGAAGGACCAGAAGTCGAAGGGGATCATGCACTCGCCCCTCGGACATTCCCCAGACAGGAGTCCTCCGTTAAGCGGCCCAAATCACATTGGATACTCTGGTCAGCTCCCAAATGTAAACAGCCTCAGCTACGATGCGCCCTCGCCCCCATCATTCGCCAAACCCCAGCAAAATATGTACGGCTTGGCTGCGTACACGGCACCATTAGGCGGTTGCATCCCGCAACAGAAAAGGTACCCAGGCTCCGAATACGAACACCACAGCATGCAAAGCAACAGTAGCTTTGCCAACGCTAATTTGCAAGGCAGCCCTGTTTATGTTGGTGGAAATTTTGTTGATTCTATGCCAGCCTCGGGCCCTATGTTCAACCTCGGCCATATTCCTCATCCTTCATCTACTAGCGTGGACTACAGCTGTGCCGCCCAGATCCCAGGTAACCACCACCATGGACCCTGTGATCCCCATCCTACGTACACAGACCTTAGCTCTCATCAAGCGTCTCAGGGAAGGATTCAGGAAGCGCCAAAACTCACGCATTTGTAATATGTGGATCCCATGTGTGTGCCAAAATTATGTTGCGCTCTTTTATTACCTCACTAGTCGAATAATTACACTCCAAGCGAGTCGTGTGTATAATTACAGTATTATTGATATTACTATTAATGCTATTGTGTAATTATTTTCTAATACAGCTTTGTCCATTTCTCTTGACTATTGGGGATGTGCAAAGGCATAAGATTGTCAGTTATTCGTTTTTTTAAGTGCAATGCCAGGTTTTGGGAAATTTTCATTACATTACTTGAAGGTGTCTCATATAGATCATGCCAGTAGATGCTCACCTTTAGAGAAAATGACTTTTAGGGAACAATTTCTTGTCAATATATCTCATTTGTCACGGGCATATTATTTATTTATTATTATTTGTATTACTTTGCATTATCATTTGTACTAGCAGCTAAGCTATTTATTATTTAACTACTTGTATTGCACATTATTTATCGTTTATATGCAAATATTTATTGGTGTGGATGTTTTCTGTAGGTTTGAACAGACCAATGCACTTCGAATGGCAATACAGGGTTTGGATATAGCCTAAGCTAAGACTCGCAGTGTGTTGTGTAACGATTATTTCTATTATTCCTGGATAAATGGGGCAGTTATAGTGTATAAACACCACTATATGCCAATGGTTAATCTTGTGTCAAATCTATGCTAAGCAAAACGTAGACTATCGAAGTATCGAATATTATACAAATGTACACACCAGCATGTCATTTTGCGTATAGTTCATTGCTACATTTTTTTTGACTACCGTTATTTTATTCTGTTGAATATTCATACCTTTATGAAGCCCTATGATATTGAAATGTTATATTTTATTGTGTTTAACATTTTGTAAATAAAGTCCTCAAATTAATTTCTTGTTTGATGATGCTGTTATGTGTATTTTGTTATTTAAAACTGATAACGCTAGTGGGTTATCTTGACAAAATGTCACGTGCCAAAAGCTGAATTACTCAGCCTGTACACGCCACACGGTAGGCTATTCTTTGACAGGTAGGCCTACCAGTAACAAAGTTGTATTGACCTAGTATACCGATTTCAAGGGTACAATGTTTTTTAAATGGATAATAGTGTCACATCTAACGAGTGTAAGAAAATAGAGGCGTGGGTGATTGGTGAGGCATGGGGTTTTCAATACTGCCCACCATTTGATACAGATTGGTAATTAATGAATATTTACAATTGTGTGGCTCAGTAATGGAAACATTTAATGTTTCTTTCTAGACAAGGTTTGCGGAGGTATTATATTGAAAAATCTAGAAAATATATGATGCTTTGACATTGTAGCCTAAATGATGGAACAATATATGCGTTTCTGTGTGTCTGTCGCGTGAGAAAGAGTAGAATTTGAATTGGAAAGGGAGAGTGGGAATAATAGGGAGAGAGAGAAAGAGAGAGAGAGAAAGAGAGAGAGAGAGAGGGGGTAGAGAGTGTGAGAGGGAGATAGAGAGATAGAGAGAGAGAGAGAGAGAGAGAGAGAAAGAGAGAGAGAGAGGGAGAGCGAGTGCGCGCAGTTCATCCTTTATTGCTCCTGGAGAGCCATTTCAAAGCTCATTAATCAAAAACTCGTCGCATTCAGAGTCCTCGCTGATCCCTCCTCCCCGTGAACAAAGAATTTGCATTCAAAATTCAAGTAAAACATTTCAAACTGAGAAGGCCAATCTGTGGGTGAGATTCACAAAACCTATTGCGTTCAAATAGCCTATGATATCCCCCAGTTTAGAGCACATAAATACATAATTGTGTACAGCTCCCATAGGCCTACTGAGCACACAAACCTTAATCAGTTTAGACAAATAGGCTGTGTGTTTAATTACTACATAACATAATCAGAAACAGCCCACACGTTTATATGTCCTTTCTGAAAGACTATAGGTTATCCATCTATTCTTTCACTTTTTTGGATGGCAATTATAGAAGAAAATGATCTCAACGGTCAACCAACGGCGGCCATTTTAACCCTAAGTGAACGCGTCAATAGGCTCTCCCAGTCCGCAGGGCGAAGAAGTTCACCCGGAGCCTATCAACTAGGAAACGCTCTTTAAGAAGCATGTTTTTCTGCATTTCCAGTGGACCGGTGTGGAGATCAGATATTGCCAAGTAGCCCAATTCTTTGGAATAATGTGCATGCCATTGCCTGATCGTAATTGGACATGGTAACGGTTTGGGTCAAAAGGCTACAAGCATATTCAAGCATTTGCTTTGAATTGCCATGTGCCATATGAACACTGATCTGAAATAATGATTTTGCCAATGACACAGAATTCAATGCCAAATTCATAACATTCAAATGCCACTGTCCTACTGTAAGCATATCGTTTAGGCTATATGAGAGTCAAATTGCTTAGTAAATCACTGCCTGGTGAAGGTTTTGAGAAAATGGACTAGACCATAGACTATAAAATTCATTATGAGGCCTTTAACACATCAAAAAAATTCTAGATCACATTGTTGAATCCACACAGGAAAAGATAAGGGATTTGTTCTACAACAACACCTGGTAAACATCCATATACATATTTTTGATACACTGGAGCAATATGTTGTACTGTGTTTGTGATTGCATTTATATGTTTGATTGCTGTATATTTTATTTGTAACTGTTTTTAACTACATTGCTGTACAAACAAGTGCCCCATTGGGGACAAATAAACATTTACTTTACTTACTTACTAGATGTTGAAACCAGTACAGCTGTATTCCTGACTGGTTAAAGGTAGTTGCAGACCACGCCTACCAAGTGGTAGCCTACTGTAGGTAAAATAGCCTATATACTGTAAAGAGAGCAATATTTGCTGACAAGCCTAAATTAGATAGATTAGATACATTCTGAAGGCTTACGGGCTAAACAGCAGGACAGGAAGAATAGTATTACCACGTAGACCTAAGACCACCGTGTGAGCGTCAGACGTGCGATGCCAGGATTGCATTAGGGGGTGTTTAAATACCATATATAACAGTGTATATAACGTAAATAAATAACTAAACAATGTCAGTGTTTCAGCATGCATTTTTATAGGCTGTATAAAACGTGGAAAGTCAGTGTGATTCACAAGGCTCAAAGCTACCCGCGGTGTTGGTTGCTCCATACGTCGTTGGCCACGCGCATCAGCGCTGACATATCGCGAGGATACCTCACTGCAAATGACCAGAATTCATCTCCATCCCAAGAGACCTCTCCCACCGCTAGCTCAACACACTAGAGTAGACCTAGACCGGTTGTGAATAAAATAGAGTGTAACAGAGACAGTTTAATTATATGTGATTCTAATTTGAATTTGAATCTATCATTTGTTTTTCAGGTAATGATGAATTGGCTTTGGATTATCAAGCACCGGACAAGCATGAGTTCCTCAACAAACGGAAAATGGAAGCTGCGGATTTTATTAAAATAATTAAGCTACCAGAGACCAGACGGATTGAAGTGGACAGAAGTTTGAAATGATAAGGGGGTATTGTTGTCTTTAATAGAATATTTAAACAGACGACGAAAGAGAAAAAGGGCCTTACCAGTGAAAAAAGGGTCGGATATGCAGTTATCAGAGCTTGGGAATCCAATGGCATCATCAGGTTCCACTATCATTAGCCTAAGTCTATGAAAAAAAATAGTATAGGATGGTATAGGCGGGGATCCACTGACTTCAATATGTTGTGTTTCGTTCTTATTAAGACATCTTGTTAAACCGTATTCGTATTAGGTTTAGGTAGGTGCGCCTTAAATAGCCTACCTTATAGGCAGATATAAGAAACATATTTGTTGATTTCTCTATCTGTATTTTGAGTGAGGAATGCCATTCAGACTTTTTTTCGGCTATTTTTGCTTATGATCTAGATATCGTACGTTGTCTATAGCTTGTCTAAGTGGTTGCCTGTTCATGATAATATTGTAATTAAATGAATGCTTTCTTTCGCTGAATGGATGTTACTTTGATGTTTTTCATATTAAAATGGAATAGACCATATTATAACTTTCACGTATGAAGTTTGTTTTATTAATTATATAATATAATGAAAATTTCTGAATAAAAACCTTCAATTTAAGTATTTTCCTTACAATTTCTTAAAAATTATATCAATGCACTAGCAAATGTAATGGTGCTCTATTATAAAAAAAACACAATGCCACACAACATACACATTTTCATGTTATGATAGCATCAGGTGATTCTTGTGATATAGTTTCTTTACTTTTATGTTTGGATTCTGTCTCTGCCCAATCACCAGTCTGCAACCAATGAACTATGGACTTGCAGAAGGATAGCATCTGCAATATTTCCTCATATAATCTGACCTGAGGTCAGCAGTGACAGAAGAAGCAGAGTATAATACTCTGGGTGCAGCTCCAATCTTTCCATAGACTAGCTTCTTTTATTATAAACACATATGATTTATAGAATATGTGTACATGTATCAAGCAAAACACATACTTTCTTATTATTTACATAAGATGTAATTAAGTGAATACACTGCAATTATTTTAAAAGTATTTGGTAAATAAAGCTTGTGACTTCTTATTAGTGAGATGAATAATTTGTGAAGTTATATCTTGTATAACAAACAACAAACTCTATTCCATCTTGTAAATTGAAGTGCTTTGAATAAGATAAACAAACAATTAGCTGCTTACTTGCCAATCTCAAAATATTAGGCAAAGCTGATGAATTGTCATTGTCATGCTACATGAATATTGAATGTCAAAGCATAAACATAAATGTTTACTGTATTATGCAACATGCCTTCCTGAGTGAAGTGGATTATGTGGTCCTAAATTACTGCACTGCACATATTGACCAATGTACAGTTCAGCACAATGCAGATAGGTTTGTATTTCTGCATAGGGATAAAACGGAAACACAATGGATATTAGGTGTAATGAAGAAATATGACACAGACCATGATGATAAAACACAATAGACTAAATGTTTTGACAGAAGTATTCTCTAGTTAGCCTGTTGAATTCAATATTTAAGTAACACAACTGCAAATATACTGTTTTGCAGCTACAATACCTCCCAACACATGTATAGTCACCAAATCTAATGTGGTTTGAGTGATTGTGTCTCTTATGTGTTAGTGATTTTTGATATAATTGTAACTGTGATAAATGATTCACTTCAACTAAGCATGATTTAAGGAGTTTGACCAAAGGGACATCTGCACTTGTGTGAATGGTGAACTGATATGAGGAAACCTAAAGTAAGTCATACATTACCCAAGTTGACTATAATGCTCTGGTAGTCTGTATCAAAAAATATGAGTGCCTTTCCCCTTTACTGATGCTCATATGGATTTCTTTCATGGCATGTTCGGTATGGAATTATGACTGAATAAATTGCATCTTCATTTATCTTCGGAAAACCCTTCTGTGCTGACTGCGATACTCAGCTCTCAGCGCTTTACATAATTATATTAGTCTTCTGCTACACCAAGAAATTGATTGCCCAGGAAAATGAACCTGGCTTTGCTATAAATTACACCTATGGATCCTGAGAAATGTGTTATTTTGTTTAAAATAGTACCTAATATAATTAGAGTTCTAATTCATGGCAAGCTACAAGTGTGCCTATTACAGTAACAGGATTTGGAATTTAATCTGTCTGCTGGATAAAGAATGATTGTATGTGGTTTTCATTTGTAATCCTAGACACGTTATTTCAGTAAAAAAGTCTGTGACATTTAGATATGAGAGATGGATTGTTGTATGAATAACTATATTCATATAGTTTTAAAGTTAAATGTCTATCCAAGACATCAACTTTTAACAGTGAGTAGCTCTAACAGCCTGTAGGCTAAACTGATCCATTGTAAATAACCACACTACTGAAACTAAAGCCTGCTGAGATCCTTAGTAGGAGGTCCTACCTTTGCTCAGTAAATGCAATAGATTTGTATCAGTATAATATCTGTATCTGTATTGGTGACCTCATACAGAGTAATATTCTGTTACAGGCACCCTTTGTAGAGGGGTCATCTACGGTTTGTATTCACAGATGAATGTGTGATCTTTTACCTACAGTATAATGCATCAGTGAACATTACAACCTACACCATACGCCACTCCCATTAATGTCTGTGTATGTAATGAAATGTCAATATTTAATGCTACTAATATTTTGAAAAATATAGCAAACCAAACTAGAAAATACACAGCAGTTTATTGCAAGGTAACATTTTACAAAAAATACAATTCAAACAATGCAATACAATATTAGTACATGTAGTTGCTATAAAGTGGAAAGAAATGATACACTATATAGCAAATATGCATCTCTACATTATATTCCATGACTCTCCCAGTGTCAACCTATATAATGGGTGTTATGTACTGTACTTGCATTTGTAGCTATTAAACATGTGTATTGGAAAATGTCAAACATATCGCAAGTCTCAGTCTGTAAACAGCAGATGTGTAACTTATATTACGTGCATTGTGTTTGACTGTACTGGTGCAACCACAGTTTTGAAGCTCACAGAAACATTATTAAGTACATGGAAAGAACCTCCATTGTTCTTCTTATAGGCATGCACGTTAGTAAACCAGAACCAGTGGGCGCAGCCAGGGTTAAGTAATTCTGCACCATCGAGAAAGACATTTGATTTCATTTGTAGCGTGTCTTGTGGCGGCCGGAGGTGAGCCCACCTTTGGCTGCTGGAGGAGTGAAGCGGCACACATATCTACTGTTTGGAGACACAAAATTGACAATGCATTTATCTTTGAATAATGTAAATGTCCTGAGAATACGGTGGCAGTGGTCCTGGCGTGTCCGCTGAGGGCAGGGACTGTCAGACGATGAGTTCTCTGGCCCTGCCGCAGTATAATGTGGCCCCCGGCTCCCCTGGAGCACTGCACTGCTCGGCTCTGCCCTCCTCGGGCTGACGCGCCTCCGCCGGCACACAGCACAGACTCCCCACTTAATTTACACTCCTGTTGGAGAGGGACTTAATGCAGAAGAGCCTGCCAAGAAGAATTGTGCCTGCTCTCCCTCTCCTAGGGTGAAATAGTTTAGGTGGGGGTTTTTCCCTCAATATTTTCTATGTAGCGTGTGATACTGTATAACTGGATGCTGTTTCTTTTTTTTCTTTTGTCCAATTCACACACCAAAAAAAACAGCTTGATGAGACACAGCTTTTATAGTATATGAATTCCTTTAATCATTTTGAATAACAAACAAAAGTTTAATGTTTTCTAAAGTGAGCGGCTGCTACAGAAAATGTGTGGGCTTGGTGACTAAAACCAGTATTGTTTAAAATGGATGGCTCCTGGCAGCCTGACAGTGCTGTTCAGTGAGGCAAAGTGCCAGTAAATTGTTTGTCTTCTGCAGTGCTGCTCTATAATTCTTCTGGGAACCAATGGCATTGTGTTTGCCAAAGAGAATAATGATAGATGGGATAAAATCAAACTGGAAGATTTTGGGATGCACTATGGTCACCAGGCATAATCTGAATACATTCGCTGTCCCTAGAAACAGCCCTGACAATTGTCTTCTTTTTTTTCACAGTCACTAGCCTGTAACTATTGTGAAATAAAATGAGAGCCTAATAAACACTAAACAAAAAGGAACATTCACACTTCCAGACTACCTATGGGTCTATATCATTCTTTATATGCAATGATTGCTGTCACATTCATAATACTGACATTTTAATCTTATTATTGCACCAACGGCTATCCTAAATGAGTGACCATATATTCAGGTATAATAGTGGACTATATGTTGGAAGCAATGATGCATGTTGCCCATGTCTGTTCAAAGCAATGGCTCTTTATGTCTCTCGGCTCTGAGGCGTAAATGTAAATGCACAGTCTGCTTGTTCAAGTGTCCTGTTGGCCAAACAACAAGAGCATGTCCCCATCTGTTCTGTCTCTAGAGTGTTGAGGCAACACAATTCCACCTTGCCTCCCCAAGACCTTCCCATTTGCTAGAGCAGAGGTTTCCTTGATGTTGCTAAGGTTACAGTCAAGGTAGCTAACACCTCTGTGTGTTCACAGCTCCTGATTTGGACTGGTTGCTTCTTATTTATAGGTATCGAAATGTTAGTAACATGTTACGGTACAATCCTCAATTGTGTAATAACACCCCAAGGTAGCTAACATCTCTGTGTGTTCACAGTTACACAATCTGTAACATTTAGGAGGTACAGTCCTCTATACAGTAGCATGCCCATGAACTGGCTTGCAGCTCGCAGCTTATGTTTGTAACAACTGTGTATACATGGCTGCAGAGGGAGGGGAAGTTAACTTTGCAAACCTATAGAGAGTCTACGGGAGGAGTAGTGAAGAGAAGAGAGCCAGCCACTCTGGATAGGGGCATCTCTGAGTTTCAAACCATAACATCGTTTTTGCAACACTAAGTTCTCTGTCATGCTGATTTAACCATGCAGCATTTCACAAATCGAATAGTATCGCTTTAAATGTGCTGTCCTTGGCTCCTAGGCCTCTTTGTTGTCGTTCCACTGGCTCATAACAGCTAAAGAAGAGCATGGTTGTCACTAGAGTGTGATTTGTTACAAGCCTGGCCTTGCCAACTGTGAAGCACTGGAGTGTGACCACGGAGATGCCTAACATCTCCAGTTGCTTCAGGGCCAACCAGTCAATTACAGAACACTGTCTAGCCTGTGCAGCAATATGTACTAAATGACAGGCCAAAAGCAAAGTGAAAAACACAGCTCCGAACACTATACAACCATGTTAACAACACCATATGTTCATTTGTTGCTGAGTTTGTATACATTACAGTGTAGTTTGTCAAATATCAGTATTTACTCATTGATGAATATGTGTGTTGTTCATTTGTTTGTACATATACACGTACATGTTTGTGCTGAATCGAAGCTTCATCAATATCAAAGTACAAATAAAAGGATTAATTTAGCAAATAAACATTTTTCACACATCTGAATTTTGGTTTCTTCTGGACCTCAACTGTTTATAGAAACCATGTGTGGGAAAACTGCGAGAGGATTTTTGTTCAAAGAAAGCTGCTTCTCCTTTGTACACTTTATCGTGTGAATGCAGATGTGCATTTTGTTGGAGCCTTGCACCTCATCCATTACCCCAGGGCTGGCAGAAAGATAGTGGAGAGTGAATCCACGCAAAAGGACCATGACAGAGCCTGCTGCTTAAGTGAACTTTTCGTGAACTAGGCTCGACAGCGGGGTCCATGCATCAAAAAATATGTAGTTTCTCTTCACTGCTCTGGCCTGTGTTTCATACAGATTGCTACTATCAACACATTCAACATCCCCATGTATCAATCTGTCAATCTGATACTTGTTTGAGCACTGTATCTGTCTCTGTAGATTCCATTGACTGGTGACTAAGGGTATACTCAGGGTTTTTTGCTCACTCTTCTTGTCTTGTTCGATGTTTGTTTTGATTGCATTCTATAATTATACAGTAAGCTATTTTGGACTTTTTAACTTAAATTCCATTTTTTTAAATGTCTTTACAATACCTTTATGAGATCGTTTGTGTGGGCACGGGAGGAGAGGTCAGATACGATTAGCTACACACCTGAAATAATCTGTGGCCAAATCTGAGTGGCTTGATTTATTGTGATTATTATTATGATTCTTTTTAGCAAGGAATTAGAACTAGATTACAAATTACAACTGAATGTCAGAGATTCACCGGACATTGTTTGCACCTGGGGTTAATTATTGAATGGGCTTCACCTGGGGTGTTTTAGTTAGTATATAGGGCGGTAAGGTTTATTGTTTGGATGTGGGTTTTTGTTTACTGTGTATTACTTGCATTATAGAGGTATCACGTGTAACGTCAGTGTCAGTCTTTGTACTTTGTTTTTACTTTTGGATTAAACCTTTTTGTTTAGCATAAGCTCTTTTGGTTTGTTGACATTTCTTTCCGCCTGCACTCGCACTCGACCGTGACACTGAACACATTTTAAAACATGATGAATGCATTTCTTTCCTATTTCACTGCTCTTTGAGGTTGTTGTTATACCAGTTCAGGTACATTCCAATGACAATACTGACACTGGATTTATATTGTTCCATAGACTCTGAGTCTTACTGAGCATCTTTCTGAGATAAAAACCCATTTTCCTCCCCCATTTCTTTTCCTTCACCCTCCTCCTCCTTTGCCCTGAAGGTGCGTTTCATCCACATAGAAAATGCTGTTGTGTCTTAACTTCGACCAATAGTCTCACTTACCCAGCTGAAATCACTGTAGGACACTGGCCTCAGTGTGACCAACCATGCAGAGACCGCACATGGCTACACAACTCCATCATTCTCCACCCACACTGCCGGACATATCGATTTTTTAAAACAGCACGAAAAACATTGCTACATGGATAACCAAAGCTTCTTTCCTTGAGAAATTGTGCTTCAACTTAACTATGAAATTTAGTATTTCCTTGCTGTCTGTGGGATGTACTTGGATTAACTGATCCCAGAAATACATGATGCTCAATAACCCATATAGACAATGTGACAATGAAGTCTTCCGACAGGCAGCGCACTCTCAGCTATTGCACATCCACACTACAGTAGGTGCCACATCTGTTGAAAATGTAAATCTAAGTCACTTTCACTACCACAACAATGAGAAAGATCATGTCAGTATATCCTCTAGATTACAATAATTCTTATCTATTCAGAGGAAATGTTTCCCTTAGCAATTTTATTCTGACCGCTGGTACTGATTATGCCACAGAAACAAACCAAAGTTGCTAGGGGTACATTGTTGGGGATCCATGTTGGTTCATTCATAAGGACCCTAAATGATTTCTTATTGTCTGTGTATATGGCGTGTAGGATGGTCTACTGGTCTGTGTGTTTGACTCCCTACCAGAAGGTTGTGGGTTCAAGCCACGAAGTTGCTGGACTACCTGCAAGTTTCCTTTGGCAAGATGTCTAACCCCAATTGCTCCCAGTGGTTAGGTGCTTCTTGCATGGTTTGCATCGCCATCGGTTTGTGAATGTCCAACTATATGACAAATGTACTACATGTAAGTCGCTTTGGATAAAAGCATCTGACAAATCTCATAAATGTAAAAAAATATATATATATTCATGTCTTCTATATTATTTGAAGCATTATAACATTTATCTCTTTCAGACCTCTGTTTTCAAAGATGGATTATGTTCACGTGACAAAACAGGTCTGCTGATAGTCTTTCCTGAATGAAATGGCATGCAGCAGAGCAATGCATATGGCTCTATTGCTTAAAATGATCGACAGGCATAAATTCAGTCCTGACAGGAAAATGGATTGAATGATTTCTCTTTGTAGTCATAGGCTGAAAGAATGTGTTTACTTTATCAGTGTGACTCATGTTGAGCATTTCCTTTTAATATTGGAGCTAAAAATGTAATCCCATTATCCCTTTACAGTATGATTACGACCATGACAGATCATGTCACGTTTTTTCCTGCCTAAAATTATATTGTATATATATTACAGTATATATATGTATTTACAGTATTTTTGTTATTTTATTTGTTTGATTTAAAGGTGGAATCTGCAATTGTAAGCGAAAACACTTTTTGTCAAATTCAGCAAATATCTCGTTGTGGTCCACCAGCTGTCTATTCTGTGTGTCTGCTGAAGAAATAATCCTGTGTTTCTACACAGCCCTAGATCTGTAAATGTGATCAAAGAAAGTGGTGCAGACTGCACCACAAAACATTAACACAGTTCGGCACTAGCTCATTCTCTATATTCCCCACCTACAACATTCCTAGGAACAAACCATTTTCCACTCTCCCCATACAACCATATGTATTTTCTTGCACAGTGCTGTTTCAAACATAAACAATGAGCTAATGACAGTTTTTAATCAGACAATTAAGTATATACAGTAGTATATGTTTGCTTATAAGATTATTATACACTAGGGCACTGAAGGTCAAAAACCAGTTATTGACATTCATTGACAATTATTTATGATCATTTATTATCATGAACCATTCTGCCAGTTGAATTTTGCCTGGCAGAATGTTGTTTTTCCTACTGTTGCAGATGTTTTTAACTCAACAGGAAACTCAGACACGTGTCCTTAGCTGGCCACCAACATTCTCCCCATTCCTCTTTCAGGTCGGATGTTCGTCTTGTTCTTCCATCCTCTACACCTGCGTCAGGCCACTGGATAGCCACCAGAGAGATAATGTGACATTTATTATAATTAAATGTAATGAAACATGTCTCTCTTTACTATTATTTACTCAAACAGCATATTATGAATTAGCGCCACACACTGAATATAACTGGCTGCAATCATGCTTCTGTAGGCACGTTATTGTGTACTGTATGTGTTTGTGTTTATATTCCCACTGCAGACATCATAAAATGAGCACTCAAATAATTGAGTGGTCATGTGTAACAAGCTTTTCATTAAATTTTTTAATGCGTAAGTAAAGTTTTCGATAGCAAGCATGAAGAGGAAATGTTTTATGACGAAATGCTAATCCATAAATATATTTTCTCATGGTATTATGGCCCAAAATCCTCATACAAATGATTGCTCTTGCATTTGAAAGTATGATTTTTAACCACTGGAAAGACAATTCTCTTTCAGTGTTAGCTGAGACTATTACATGTCCACTGCATTCTGTGTCATTTTAATTTTGCATCTGTTTGGACAAGCAGAAAGGAGAGCAGCTTTCGTGTCTCATTTTGAGCACTTTGAAGCCAGGAAGAGTGGCTCACCCGTTTGAAGTGCATCAGTCTTTCCAAAGAGGGAGCACTTTGTTATGGATTGTGGCTGCAGGGAGGACCTCAGGAGCAGACTCTTGCTTCCTTTATTTCATTTACTTCCAGGAAGGGTGAAGGGTAAGCCACTGGAATCATGAAACACTGTTGCCCAACTCTTATTGTTTTTAAGGGGTGCCTGTATGTAACATTTCTCTTTAACTCTGAGCGCAGGGGGAAATTATAATTAATCTGTTAATGACAGCCGGGGCTGTCATAAGCTTTGGGAGTGTATAATAAATTGCTGTAATAAAAATTAAGACTGCATGCATCATTGAGGCCTTTGGAGGGTTTGTTTAATGTAGTTACAAAAATGGTAGCAGCTGATGTGGCGTCCACCATTCTACCAGGAGAACGCTAATTTCTGAGTGACACTTAACCTGCTGTAGCTCACCCACTGCTGAGGGGGGTTAAGGGAAACCTAATGGGTTTTTCTGCGTCCCATTTCCAGAACCAGTGAACTGGATGGCCTGGTTTGGATAGCAAAGGCCAAAATAAGGACTTGTATTGTTCATTGGAAATTAATTGGCTTCTTCTAAAATTCAGCCAATTCTGAACTTTGATAAAGTAATTCATAGCGGGTCTTGTGCTATAGATGGTGAATGACTACTCATCCTTCATGAAATGCTAGACAAATTACTATACGCTCTGAAAAGTCATGTGAGGGTTAAAGGTTGGGTTGTTCACTCGTCCCCTTTCCCCTCTAATTGGGACATGAAAGATTCTGGGCCGTTTGTAACATGCACTCTGAGGGGCACAACACAGTTACAGCAAAGTGCCAGAGAACTTCCTCGTCTTTAATAAGAGACAAAGCTTCCTCTGTGTTGCAAGGCTATGATAAGAGAGGGCCCTCCACTTATGGCCAGAAGGAACAAAAGACTGAATGATATGCATCACACATTATAAGACTACCACATTAGATTGGGTAGCCCTGAATTGGTGAAATATCTCCCTGCCATGGATTTGACAAGGATGCTCCTCTAGAAAAGCCTTATAATTCCAAGCAGATTACCTGTGTGTTTCTGGACCATAGAAACCGATATATTGAATATTTGGTCCCAAGATTTGTAATTTCCGCTAGCCCTTTCAACTGCTAACTCTTGCTAAGTAGCTTGGAACTTTATCTTTGGCTGAGTTGTTTGGGACACAAGAGTCCTGGGGTTTAGCCTGCAGGCAAGCTAGCTTTGCACATGTAGCATGACACCAATTGACATTGAATGGTTCCCCAGGTCACCCTGCAACAACATTCTCTCTCTCTAGACGTAGCCAGTAAACAATGGAGGTATTTTTGTTGACGGACAGCCCATGGTGTCCTGGCGGAGGCCATGCTCACTCAGCTCACTTAGTAATATTTTGCCATGAGCTGTGAACCAATTATCATTCATCCTGCCCCGCTGTTCAACTTCACAAGGGTCACAGTCTTGTTTTGTTAGACAATGTGTCACCGGGTCAGTCGCAGTAGCCTATGAGATACCACTGACCTCCAGTCAGCTAGTATATCTCCTCATTAGGGCAGAACGATGAGTTTATTTAATGGGGTGATTACAATTTCAGCCTTGTTGCATAGGCACTTTGGTGTTAATGGTGTATTATTTCATAATTGTTAACAATAATCAAACAACAACGCTCCTCCTGAAAACATAAACAAACAAACCATGCAAAAGACCACCACATGCAAACCTCAGAGAGGTGGTATTCCCTCTATGATGTCTGCCATGAAGCCCGCCGTCTCAAAGCTGCTACATAAAGCTTGTGAGCCGAGTCTAATAGGGCCTCAATGGAAGGCAGACTGCAGAAGCGGACCTGGTGTGATTCATCTCCATTGTTAGAGGAGCCTATTGGTCCCACATCTCCCACAACAATTATCACCGTGCTTGTCTCGTAGCTTGCTTCATACCACTGTCCTGTTGTTGCACCTATTTGTAGGTGTAATTTTAATTAAACACAAAACCTGTTCACCCACTGGGCTGGTACTCAAAAGGTATTTTAGACCAAGAAGCAAAGGCTATGATTTTAAAAATGTACTTGCTAGAATCCATTTAATAGATATAGCAAAGCATGTATAGTGTACTTACAAGGCAGCCTTCAAAACAAACACGTTTTACTACTTGCTGTAATACGTACAGTACAGTAGGCATACATGGTAACAAACTTTAGACAATGCAAACTAAAGAATACTGACATGCCTTAAAGATGGAACAAATAATCTCTGTACCAACGCATTTAGCCCACCCTTCCCCCACCCGCAGTGAACCTCCATCCCCCCTTTTAATATATTTAGGGAAAATATAATCATTCTTTTTAATTACTATACCTAGGCACTCTATTAAAATTATAATTCTCCTCATCCACCTCGATTGATCTGTTCACAGTGGGTGGCTATGGTGAAATGCAGTGTATAATATTCATGCTGGTACGCCTTGGTTGTGCTGTGTGTCAGAAGCCATCTTGCAGCGAATCCCTCACCCACCTTGGAGCGCAGCCTGTGGAACTGATGAGGTGAAGAGCATTGCTCTGCAGCTCCATGCTAGTAATCACGGGGCTGAAGAAACACATACATCATCTGCCACACAGGTTGGCATGGCGAGTGAAAAGCCTTCACATCACGTAAGATGTTGGACAAATGATGGCCATACGCGTGTTTGTCTCCTCACAGATGGCCGTGCATCTTCAGTCAGGGAAAAAAGCTGAGCCTGGCACTTATTCCCCTCCCCCAGTCTACCGCTCTCCCTCTTCCTCTCTCCCTCCATCCGTCTTTTGTAGCACGGCCCCCGTGTTTTTTCTTTTTTCCCCCGTTTTTTTTTTTGTTGCATCTCCTCTGCAGGAGGTTTGATATTGGCAACGCAGTTAGTGCCCTCCACGGAAATAACAGTGGAAAAGATGACATAAATTATTTGCCAATTGTTTGACACATGCAGGGCATTGTCCTTGCTATAATCATCAGCACTCTGTCAGCTGAAGGTATGAATGGTGCCACAGCTGCTTTGTGTCTAGCTCGTTGGTAAGCCTCCCGGCTGCTCGGGGTTCCTGTTCTCTTCGCTGAGAATACAACAGCTACTATTACCAGCAGTACAGTGTGGCTAGGCCAGAGGTCAGATGGAGCACATTGTATATGTCAAATGGCAGGCTTTCTGTGCTGGCCCTGGCAGAGTTGTTAAAACTTAACTGGCCCATTTTACTCTTTAAACTTGTAACAGGAAGTCATTACTTTTGCAAATGCAAATGAATGTTTATTGATCTACTAATGCTTGATGTATGTTTGTCTCAATTTCTCAGTTCAGTAAGACTGTTAAAATTATGTACTGTATGTTCTTACTTTTCTTAGTTAAGTTGCCTCTATGATGTTGTTTTTAAGTTACCAACTGAAAAAAAATGCATATTTAGTTACCTGCTCGACTATCCAATTTAAAATATGCCATGTTATTTCAGATGAATAAAACAACTGAAATAGTTGAACCCAATCATTTTTACATTGAGATTGCATTCAGCGTATTTTAACTGATTAAAAGAATATATCGGAAATTCTTACTATACATTGCATAACATCTCTTTGCCATCTATCATATCTAATTTGGAAATGCCTACTGTGAAATCAATTTGAAATCAATGTTCAAATTCCAACTGCAGTTCAACTGAAAACTGAAATAGCTGGCTGTGATCAGGCCTCTTCAGCGGTTCAGAATTAGAAATGAATGCCATCATATGAATAGATAGAGTTTGCTAGTCTAATTTCCTCAGGCAAGGAAATAACCTTTAGGCTGTCTCTGCTATCCTATTAATAATCAAGCAAGTGTGAATGCATGCGTGTGTGTCTGTGTGTGTGCGTGTGTGTGTGTGTGCGTGTGTGTGTGTGTGTGTGTGTGTGCGTGTGTGTGTGTCTGTGTGTGTGTGTGTGTGTGCGTGTGTGTGTGTGCGTGTGCGTGTGTGTGTGTGTGTGTGTGTGTGTGAGAGTGTGTGTGTTTAAGAAATAGAGGGGGGGAGGAGGAGAAAGTGGGGGTTTATGTCAGTGCAAGTATTTTATTTGTTTTCCACTGGCTTGTCAGTATAAAACTCATTTTAGTCAGTCAATGTAATGATTTATAACACATTTTAATTGGACAGTGTTCTGTGATGCATTGTAGCTGCTGTATAGCATACATTGAATAAACAAGAAAACCTCTGTGGGTATAGATTTTAGGACGGTATCAGCTCAAGCTTGTACAGCGGAAAAAACACAGAACATTGAAACCAGGTAGCATTTGATGAATGAATGATTTAGCTGGATTAAAAAATGATGCGTTTCCTACAAGAAAAAGGCCCCACTTGTGAAAAATGTTCATTATCAGTGTGGGAGGTGTGTTGTCTAGATGCTATACGGCGATACTGTCATGCTGTTGCACAGCGCAATACAAGAGCTACCATAATGCTGCCAGTGGCATTCTATAATGCCCTTGTCCTTGATCACTTCTTCCTGCCTTCAATTGCGGTGAAACCCATTATAAATTAATCACCTAGTCTTGCAATTTGCATAAAACACAGTACAATTTCCATTCACCTCTATCTATGAACTGGATTAGGGGAAACTGCATTAAATAACACATTAAAAAGAGAAAGCTGCTTTTGGGTGGGGAGAGGTAATTCAGAGACTGTAGTGGCTGGGTAATTTCTATGAGCATTGTAATTAATGTAAGCTGCACAGGAATGAACTGAGAATACCTGGGTAGAGTAGGAAAACAGGAATCTGTCCCACCATGCTATCTTTTCTGTCCTGAAGCTTGATAGAATTTGAGATTCTGAAGCTAGCTCGCATCTTGCCTTTTTATTTATTTTTTCCGCACAAGGCTGGAAGACATGTACCTGCTCACTCATCTTGAAGCAGACATTCCCTGGAGTGATGAGGTAATCAGCTATCCTAAAATACCTTGCTATTTCTCAGACAACAAGGAGCCAGTCAAGACAATAAACTTAGGAGGAACTGAAGATTGATCACATAGCTTTTGTTTAAACAAACGTTGTTTTGTGAAAAAGGCAATTCATCTGATCTGTCCTGATATATTTTCCATATGAATCAGCAAAATACTGAGTCCGTCTTTGCCATAGATTGCAAGAAACCACATAAATCAAGTAATTATATTGTCAAAACACCATCTGATCTTTGCACGCACACATTTGATTACAACTACACAATACTTTAATCTTAATGCACCGCTTAGAAGTTCCTAATTGATCCTGTTTCACACTCACCGCACAGTCTGAAAGAGAAACCAATTCAAAACAAATACTCTGTTGTTTTTATGTTTCTAAGAAACCTTTTGTATAACCTATAATACTCAACAATACAGCCTGTTAGCAAATAACAATCCAGTGTACGACGGATGATTTTTCTAAATAATGAAGATGATGTACTTCGTCAAATGTTATTCACCAAACTGTTTGTCTTTACAGAGGGAGTTGCAAACGTTGTATTATGAAGCAATCTTGTTGTGCAACAGACATCACGGTTGTAAAACTGTCTGTTCGACAATCTAGTTTGGCAGTGAGGACCCATATTAGCAACACAACAGTAGTTATTCTCACAGTGCTTTCCTAAATGTCACAGTTTGCATTTGTCAGATTGCAATGTATCACTTAGAGGGGGGTGATGGGAAATCTTCCAAGATCAACGCTGAATGGCAGCCATTCGGCACAGGACCAAGCTTTGGCCTCTCATGCATCTACTGCATGCTATTACACTGCTGGCGTGCTCTACAGTATATTTAAATACACACTGACACTCAAGAGGTGGAAGAAGTGACATCTGACCCGTTAAAACAGATTCCCTCACAAGGCAGAGAAAATGTTTTAATGAAGATGGATCATGGCGATGGCGCTACATTTCATTTGTTAAACTGTGGGCATATGGCTTTATTACAGCCAGTTTTCACCTTTGCCCCTCTCTTCTCATACCAGGTGTTCTCCAGGACACTAATTTTAAATTGTAAAAAAATGTTGGCGGGATGAGGTAGCTGTAGTGTTTTAAATGTAAAAATGTGCCAGCATAGTAGAACTTGCTTAGCTAGCTCGTCCGCGGGGAAATGTTGACAATTCAGCCTAGTTCCATCTGGCCACATTCTTCCTGGTCTAGCTGCTCTGTGAGGTCTCCTGTGAAATGATGTCCTCTATCAGCACTGAATGTCACAATGCCCACACCATTATTGCAGAATAGGATCCCCACAGACTATAAAAAGGAAAAAGAATTCAGCATCTCTTTCCTCGCTCATTTGTGGTGAGAGTCTCTTGTGATTTCGTGTACTGGAAGTATACTAATGTGATGCAAGGATGGTGTTTTAATGTCATATGATGCATCACAGCTCTTTCCATATGATCTCTTGAATAAAGAGAAGATTTGTCAAGTTCAAGCCTTCATTTATGTAACCTAACTTTCATTCATAAAAATGAAATGACATAAATAAGACTCCATATGAAATAATAAAAAGTGTGCACTCTATACAGGGTTGGATAATCACAGTGAGACATTGCTGGCATATGATATTGACCAAGGAACAGAGTTTATTGAACTCAAGCCAGCATTGTCATAGCACATGCTAGCTGCCGTGTTATCACCTCAACCCCTTAAAAAGGTCATGTAAGACGAGTCACTTTATTATGGTTATAAATAACAGCAGCCTGGGGCTGCTATATGTCCATTACTTTCTGTGACTCAGTCTAACCTCAGTTTTCATTTAAACCACTGTATTGTAAAAAATAACACCAGTGTTTTGAACAATATTTGGCTCATTTGTTTTGTTTGATTTTCGAAAATAAAATAAATATCATCTTATATATATCCAGACAAGCTGCACCTCTAATCAGGCTGCAAGACAACAAGGCAGCCCATTGAATGTTTGAGTTGGAACACAGTCTGATGGTCTCAACCCTTGGCCAAAGGTTGCAGGTTCAAACGGGCAACTGGGCCCTTGGGCAAAAGTCTTAACCCCTTCTCACCCAGGATGACAGATTGAAGGGCATTGGCAAAGCAACACTGCACACATTTGTCCTGCGAGCAAGAGTTTCTTGTGCGGAATATGTTTACATCTTGAGAATTTGCAGCTACTGTAAGGGCAAGCACATTTCCTATTTAGGGGCTGTGCCTCTTTCAGTGACTCTCACAAAACTATAGACAGACACAAATAACCTATTGTTCCTTAAAGTCTTAAATCAATGATAATGGGAGACTTAGTCACATCAGAACTCTCTGGTCAGGAACTAAGGGGAGTATTTGTCTGGGATAAGAGAGATATATGAGTTTTAGAGCACACAGCTCACTAGTTAATTAGGTAGCCACCATCAAATGGGAATTATCTCATCACATTGGTAAGTGTGCCATACCACAACCTACTACCTCCCCCCTACCCCTCACCAACCCAACCCTATATATTTATATATTTATATATGAGTGGGAGCACAGTACACTTAGTGGAATAATTAATGCCAAACTAAATTGAGTTTGAACAGCCTGTAGTTTACCGTGTCATTGGCGCACACTGTCAGCCATTTGCCGCGGCTGAGGGATTGGGAGGGTCAGTGTGTAATGTCCATGCGATGAGTAGCGCTGCTTTATGACTTCCATTTGCTCCAGTGCAGGCAGCGTTCCCACTGGCACGCACTAATGACACCTCACTAATGCGGTACACAGCAGCAGAGGACGGCCCTGAGAGTGGGAGAGAAGGGAACCTCGCAAGACAAAAATCAAACCTAATTGTGATGAGTTCACTACAATTGTTGCATAGAAATCTACAGTAATATTTTTCATAGAAAGAAACTATGATTAAATTACAATGGACTGGTTTCACAGACATGGATTAAGCCTAGTCCTATAGATTAATAACTTTTTTTCAGTGGAGATCTTCATTGAATTTTCTTTTAGTCTGAGACTAGGCTAAATCTATATTGTATGTACATGTACTATACACAATAATGCGTACATGAAGTGTCCTTTGTGAAAATGTAATGGGTTGGTGGAAATGAAGTTGGGTCATTATCAAGCTCCCACTGTTGTAGCAACAGGCTCTGGCGATGTTGTGCTTCGGAAGTAAGACATAATTGCAGGAAGTGAGGGATCCAGCTGAATCATGCTAGTCTGGATGGAGAGGCAGCAAAGGACAAGAGCATGAATGTTGCATCACGGCACCTAACTCTGTTCTCCCATGTAACCCCCAAGACAGCCTGTCCCTTACATCAAAGACACACTGTTTATGTTTTCTTTATCAGTTGATACTGTGCATGATGGATGAGCTGTTGGCAGACACGCCCTCTCCATGGAGTGCTGTCAAAGGTGGCCCGGTCGAATGTATAGCACGTTGACTTGAAACCTTAATGTACTGTCCTGTAACATAGCACATGTAGCCTCTGGAATTAAAGTGTTACTTAGCAATATATCATGAAAAGGATGACACCTATCATGTCATATGCGTACATTTCACACACTAATATGCATGATTGTCCTGTTTTCCTGAATAGGTCTATACATTAAGTGCCATCTTCTCTATTGGTACCATCATGTGCTTTTTGATACACCCATTTTTGCCTCTGATTTCAGTCTTGGAAGTGTAAGACAGATAGGTGGCCTAGATTAGATAAAGATGTGTGTGTGTGTTTTTGCGGTCTTATACAAATAGAGAGAGCCCAGCAATAGCCGTTGTCTGAACGTGCACTTTCATCCTAGTTCTTTTTCTTGCCTCCAGCGATGGGAGTGGATGACCTTTTACTGTCAACTTCCAACATGACAAATTACAGAGGCTGGATGACCGTGTTTTTTAGGAATGCAGGAGTTCATAGCCTGGTCAGGCCGCTAGCAGGGCAGTGGACCCCTACAATGGAGACAGATGTATTAATTGATAGATAATAGTCATAGATATATGGACTGGGGCCTCCATATTTTGAGCCCAGAAATGTGATAGCCATAGCCTAGGAAAACCTAAAGCTTTTTTTCCCCCCTCCAACAACAATCTCCCTGAAGAGTATAGTCCCATTGAGAAACGAAATATTTCACCCATGAGAGCAGACTCCCTGGATGAACATCCAAGATTTTTACGGGGGCGGGGGGGGGGTTATCTCTGTTTTATAAAACAATATATAGACCCATCACAAAATGGAATTAGAGCACAACTCACTTCTTCTAGAGAGGCTGTGTTTGTTCCAGTGTTTTTGACACAACATTGCTAGTAAGCAATCGAGAGTCGGTCACATAGCGAGAGTTGGTCACATGGTCTTCTCTGGTATGTGATGTCATCATCCTGCTTAATGAGATCAGCTGAGTCTAACGCAACGCTACCATGTCTTGGTGACCTCATAGGGCTGATCTGTGCCGTTTCATATCATTCTTGCACACCCATCATCAGTCATCAACCTGTCAACACTGCTATGTAGTTATTGTACTGATTACATGTTTTGTGCCTGATGCCAAGGGCTGCAGGTGCCAACACACCTGATGCATACCTCATTTGTACAACACTCCCAGCCAATAGCTAGTGAGGTCAATGATACAGACACTAGAACCCATACTGGTAATTGTATGGTCAGGGCCATGCAAAACACACAGTGAGGGTCCCTTGTTCCTCTTGCCGGATGTGCAGCCATGTGGAAAGCATTATATTTACTTCCAGCATTCAGTCTTCCACAGAGATTGGATAATTATATAGTCTTCATTCGTCCAATGAAAGCAACGCATCATGCAAATCCCTATTCTAATGGATTTAGTCCAGTGGACCAAACATTGCTAGCATAGTCATATATTGCAGCGTAGCTAATAGTTAGTGAGCTGAGAAAATGAAACGGGAATTGCCCAACCTCCCATTCACGTTTGAGACACTGCATTCGGCATGGTGAGAAAAATTATTATTTTATCCCCGAGGCTTTGAATCGCTCGTAAATAATAATACAGTCCTCCATGCAAGCCAAAATTTATGTTGGCTATGATACTAACCCTGGTTCTGTTAGACTCTAATGCAGTCTACAGGACAGATATTCAATAAGAATTCATTACAACCAACAGTAAAGCACACTAAACATTATATCTTATCTTTAGTCTTCCACAGTGAAATACATAAAAATATCTGCTATGCACACTGACATTCGCAGTTCAAACTAAAAGCTTATATTTTCAGCAATACGTGTTATGTAAGTGTTATGTTAATGTTAGTGTAATACACAAAATTAAGGCATACGCTAATATGTGGAGAAGCCTTGGCTTGAGAACACATCTGTTTGCCATTTTCACCACTGAGCTAAAGAGACAGTCCTCAGTGCTTTAGAATGGAGAAACAAATGTTTGGCTAATAAAATCTCTCATGCAGTCAGAGGGGATCAAAAACAGTGTTGCAGTATCACGTGAAGGCTACCTAGATTCATGGCTAGTCCTTCAATAAAATAAACAGCCAATAAAACATCAGGCCAGGGCTCCCTTGACAGCACTTTAACATCATTACACTTTCAACAGGCTCTCATTGAAAACTTGAATACATATTTGGCTGTTCTCAATTACTTGTAGTCAACCACATGGGTCCAGGTTTTATGGCATCCTACTTAATATTGCATATCTCAACGCTCCATGTAGAGTGCGGCAAGCCGAAGAAATGCAAGCGTCTTGCAGGAAGATCTGGGGCTGATTTGCGCTCACCATTGCTTACATGGACCCCATTTCCACCTAATCAGTCTATCTTGACATCAGTAGCCAGACAGCATATGGGGCATGTAGATTTTCCACCCACCAGGGACTGCAGAGGGCTTTAAAGATTGCATAGGGATTTATTTTAGTGGCAAAATATTGGCTCATGATGGTGGATTAAGAGAGAGACTAATGCATATTTGAAAACTTAAATATCAACACAGTAATTTCTCATAGTTTTCCATAAGAAATAATTATGTTTAAATATAGCTGTTAGCATGTGATTATCTTTATTGAATCTATTCTTTACATGTAAAACAGGCTCAAGCATCTTGTCATAGTCAACACCAGATATATTACTGTCAGGGTTAATCCCTGTGACCTCTGGCATTCTTACAGTACAAGTACTTAACCTGGTGTGTACACATGGCTTTTGGAGGGGATTAGGGAGCCCTAAATAGGGGATTAGTCAAATCCTCATGTTGTCTTGTTCAAGTTCTATTACACCAACAGATTAGCTTGTCAATATTAGCTGTCATTCTTTTAGGTGTGAGTGTTTAGTTAACAGTAACACATAAAATAAATAATATATGCCATTTTGGTAAATAAACCTGAGGTTTAGGTAATATGTTCCTTACATCACTAGTATATGAAAAGTTTATATTTTAATTATTTGTTTGATTGTTTTCTCATATTGCATTTTCCTGGGAATTAGGGCTACAACCTATAATTACCATCTAATGACAGGAATCCTCTTTGTATCAGTGTGTGGTCCACAATACATGTGCTCTCTGCTGACTAACAGATATGATGCCACACTCCCTCTAAAGGTCGGTATTGGTACTGCATAGCACAAGCGTGCAAAGTTCTACAACGGTCAGCAAGATTCACAAAGCAATAACGTCTTCTTACATCATATTAGCTTCATGACTGCATGTTTTAGGCAGTTATATATTTGCTTTTAGTACTGTATTAGTTTAAGTGGAACAGACACACAAAAACCAGATCTAACAATGTAGCCTATAACCACATTTCGTTTTCATGTGGTTTACCTGTGCAGTAAATCAGATGTTTAATCACTAATTAGTAAACCTTGATGGTGGTAAATCCCTGATTAGCACTCTTCTGAAACTGATTTTACGATTTTATGTTAATCACTATTTGGTTTTCCCTCTTGCAATGTAACTTCATACAACATAAGGCAGGTGATAACCACAGTACCTGGCAGAGAGTATGCAGAGGTCAGCAGTTATCGCATGTATTATCACATCAGAAAGCACACACACACACAGAGACAATACAGTGAGCTGCTACAGAAGCCCCCTGGCTAGTCACAGTATGGCCTTTACATACATCTAGAGATGCGTTCAAGAAGGTTTGTTGTTCCAGCCATTGCTCCAAAGCACGTTCTGCACTGTTTATACCTCAAAACCACAAGTGAATTTGTTAGATTCCCTGTCGCAGGCCTACCCTTGACAAGCGATATTCATGGAATTTCAGTAAGGGCTTCACATTGAGGCTAAACAGGAACGCAGGGGAGCTGACAGCGCTAATGGCTATAAAGATAAGTGGAAGAATGTTGATGCTTGAAAAAGCCACAGGCAATGGAAGAGGATGAAAGAGAGAGTTCACCACTAACACAGCTCCCTCACAATGGGGGGATAGAACCGATATTTATCAACTCTTACACTTCAAATTACTCGCTACAAGTGCCTCCTCCGAGACTAGATAAATAAAGCTGACTCAGAGAATCCCGCAAACCAAGAGTGGGTTTAATATCAAGGTTATGGTATATGTATACAGTATACTGTGCTTTAGTTGTTTTGGCCTGTAGCCTGCTACTTGCAGTGAAGCTGTCATTACATGTCCAACAGCAGAACCACTGTTGCATGTGGAGAAAGGAGATATTGGATTGGCCCAGATTTATTTGCTCTCTGTCTTCTTCATATTCAAGGAAGAATATTTCTCTCTCTCTCTCTCTCTCTCTCTCTCTCTCTCTCTCTCTCTCTCTCTCACTCTCTCTCTCTCTCTCTCTTTCTCTCTCTCTC
>JAODUG010000014.1:2945408-2970055 GCA_027564795.1 Aphredoderus sayanus
CTCTCTCTCTCTCTCTCTCTCTCTCTCTCTCTCTCTCTCTCTCTCTCTCTCTCTCTCTCTCTCTCTCTCTCTTCCTGGTGTCCTGCCAGTGTAAACACAGCGCTTCATATTTTTAATCACAGGATCTCTGAGAGGAAGCCGGGGCGGAGTCCTGGCACCGTGCTGGTGGCCATGCCTTGGGAGAGGAACAGGAAGTAGGCCACGGCCCACACTCCGAAACATTCTATCATTCCACGGCACGAGAGGGAATAGGCATCTATCAGAGCTGTGCTCACAAATTGAATTGCTCCTACTTGACATAAATATTTGCATGGCACGGGCTTGACATGGAAGATCCTATCATAAGTCACACTACGTCATCAGAGGCCATTACGCGCAGCGCTCACGGTGGCCAACGAGACAGACAGCAGCTGAGTGGAGAATAATGGTTGACTCTTGGCCCAACAGCAGCTACAGTTACAGAGACACAGGATCATTCTGTCATCAGGTTTTTAAACAAAATGTCATCCCAGCTATTAGATTGTCATTTTGTAGCTACTCTGTCACGGCCCTGCAAAGTGCGGTGACGGATAGTTCTTCTACAGCGTGCCTTTCGGCAGTTATGTGGTTTTTTTTTTTTTTCACCATGTACTTCAGCCTTCGCCTGACTGCAACCCACATCACTCTCAATTGTGCTTTGTGTAACAGCACAAGGAAGAGCCTCTCTGTTATTTTTGTGTATGAATGTGTCCGTGAGGTGTTGTGTATTTTGGACAGGCCTATTCATTTCGCTTCTGTCCTTCGTCGCCTACTGTATTTGAGAGGAAACCCACCTTTCATCGAGCGCACTTCTGTCTCAGGGGCCAGCTTGTGTCCAAACGAACATTTCCTACATTTGGTAACATAGAAAAACAACTTTGTGACAGTATTGTGTTTTTTCTGTCTGGTTTTCCTGTTCAAACTATTCCTTTGATTCCAAGTGACTGCTGTAAATAGTATTGGCTGGGATCCAACTCACTTTGCCAAACAGATTAGCCTGTTGTGCTCTTAAACATAAATCTACTGCTAAGGACTAACCCCTGGACAGCAGACCATTTGGCCTACAATACCAGAATAAAATAGCCACTTATGGAACATTTCATTGGATACGTTCGTATAGTATGTACACTAGAAAGCAAAGAGAAGATAAGAGCTTTTCTTTTTCTCTTACCTGTGACCCTGCAGTGTCTTGACCTGCATATGAACCTGTTTGCTGTCATACATCATGAAGACTATATTTGCTATCTATATCTGAGGTCCCGGTGTGCCAAAGTCAGGGGCGAGGTATACTGTACATCAGTATGTAGTTTCTTTCATGCAGCATTTGGATGCTAGCGGCTCCTTGCGACTTCCCAACGGCCAGTTCAGATGACCGGGATTGTTTGCATGCACTCATGCCACGACTCCTGGAAATGATCACTGCCACCTCAAAACAATGGAGCTGATTTATGAAATATGACAATAGCCAGACAGTCATGATTATTGATTTGCATTGTTAGCAGCTTTAAAAGCCCACTATGTCTTCATCTCCAGTGATGTCATGTGTTGGCTATAAGTGAAAACCCAAAGGTAACATTTTTGGGGTGCTGATACGCATCATCGTGTTACTTAATTACATCTAGTGATTATAGACCGATTCATGCATGAATTTGCCAAATAGATGAATGGAAACCCCATTTCTTCACAAGCCCATTTAAGGAGAGCTTGAAACAGAAAAATTACAGTGTGAGATGGATGCTCATATCCCAATGACTTACACTAAAATGTTATTCCTCTCTGGAGTGCAATTCAACATTGAAGGCTGTAGTTTTGTTGCATGCAGTGTACATACTGTATTTGAACTGTGACAGGCAGTGTTATTTTACAGTACGCAAACTCGTCCAGATGAATAGTTGTTTGAGCCTGTGCTTGTATGTCAATGTTTACCCCATTAGTGACAGCTCTGAGGCTGTAGGCCACTTAATATTCTCTGTGCGGCTCGGATTGTCCCTTGCACGCCAGTTCAAAAGTTCACCCACTTCCTCAAGGGTCTCATCACAGTCTCACCACGTCTTGACTTTCAAAGCTTCATAGAGAAGCCCAGGCCTGTCAAGAGTGATACCACAGAAAAGGATGAGGCAACACAGGGTAGAAAGGCAGAGCCCTGCAGGCCAACAAAGCTGCCTCCTGGCGTTCTTGTTAGGAGGGCCTGCAAGATGGAGCTCATATTAAAAGCTGGAGGTCCAGGGCAAAGCCTGGCTGTGTCTGCAGAGAAAGAGCATGAATTGATTGTTCTGGAAAGTGATGAAGCTCGGCCACAATTAGATTGCGAGGCAGTGCTGTGAGGTGAGAGAGCACCCGGCCTGCCTGCCTGCCTTCCTGCAGATTGATGGTAAAATAATAACCGCACTGTATTAACTATGGAGTTCACCACTGGGTTAAGGTGGGCCAAAAATTGCTGCTCTTATTAGATTCTGACTATTCCTATATGACTTGTGATGTAAAAAGATTATTTTTATTGGGCCAGTGGACGGTAATTTGGCATTCAGATGATCATTTGAGCAGTCAAACATAGGCTGGAGTGTTTTAGCTCGGAGCAGATGGAGGAGAACACTTTGTCTGGGGAGAGAACGGGACATTAGTTAACACTGTTTCTCCATTGTTACAAAAAATAGCAGATCTGGAAAAAAATACACATGCAAGAACACCTTCGTGTTATATGTTTTCTATGAGGAGCAAATTAACAATTGTTTTGCCAGGTGTATAGTGTTGAGTTACATAACCAATATCTACTAATATCTCTGCCACAAATCGATAGGTCATATTTAGAGAATATTGCCGGGTTGCAAGTCTTTTAATTTATTATAGTAGAATTGTTGACTTTGTTGTCGTTGACCTCATCTTTTTATGTCGGATACGTATGCACCACAAAAACATATAAATAATACACATAAATAATACAGATAAGACAAAACCCCTCAGTGACAATTTTAGTTCAGCGTCAATGTCAACAAAATAATTGGTGACAGCAGGGCGGTCCTCATTATAATATTGCTTGGTCTCAAGATTAATACCCCCCTCTAAGGTGTGTCTGACAGCAAACTATAGCAATACCAATGCGTGGCTGGTCATTCTGATGTTACTGTACATTACTGAAGAATAATACTCTAAATCCATTTTCAAATGACTGACATCATTTTAATTTCCATTTTAAAGGTCAAAGGCGATTGGTGGCAAACCAGAAAATATGTCATACCTGCAGCCAGAGCTGACTAGCTTGTTTTACACAATGATTCTGGCTAAATTACATGTTAGACCAATTTCAACATGAGCCCAGTCCTTGCAGGTCCCTTCAGACAACACAGCTGGAAAGCATGCACTGTACAATATTGAGACAGAACAGCAAATGCTTGTTGTGAGACCAACTATACATGTGACTGCAACACAATGTTTCCCCTTGCTCAACGTGTGTAATCCTACTGACCATGTGTTAGATTGTGCATCTCCCATGTGGAGAAGAGGTCATTGGCGAAGCGATGGGGTACACGGCAGGCGAAAGCGGGCAGCAGCATATCTGTGCTCAGGGACTCACTCTCATTTATCTCCATTTCTCGCGCACCGTGTCTAGTAATAAAGGCTCAAGTGAAAACGGTGTTTATCATTGGAGTGACAACATCTCCCAGATGCTGCCGAAGAAATCCAGCAAACAGATAAGGCATTACAGTAGCACGTCCTTACTCTGTGGAGAATCCAATTAGAAGAGCTTCGCATCATGATAATCAGGCGTCTGCGGAGCGCGTCATTTGAGCCTGTGGATAACAGAGCAGAGGGAGGTATAGTCGGGTGGCCAGGGTTAGTTGTATTTAGCCCTGCTGCATAGATCACCAGCCATTCTGCGGTGGGGAGCTTAACCCCCTAGTGGCCTAGAATGGGAGCACAGGCCAGAGCTGATATGAATATGCGTTACAGTGAATGAGGCTGGTAGTGTTTTAGAGCTGCTAAATGCTACCGAAACAAATTAAGACCCAAAGTTATTACAGTATATGGTTTATTTGATGAACGACAGCCTTCCTGCACATTTTTACAATATGAACTGTAATGATTTTATTCAAGAGTGTGTTTATTAGTAGAGCAAGAGCATGTGGTTTGTGTGTGTGTGTGTGCGTGTGGTGTGTGTGTGCGCGTATGTATGTATGCGTGTGTGTGTGTGTGAGCGTGTGTCTCTATGTGCATGTGTGTATGTGTGTTTTAGCCTGTGCATGCATATTTGTGTGTTTGTACTTGTGTGTTATTATTATGTTGTGCTGTGGGGGGCCACCGTGGGGCCTGTCTGTTCTGGTCCTCTGGTTTCCTGCTGCTCAGCACTTTCCCGATCCTCAGGGGGTGCTCATGGGCGATGTGGGGGTGGGGGTGAGGGGGTGCACCATGCTTCCATGCGGCGCTCCGCTCGTCGGCCCTAGTCAGTTCAGCATCAGGCACATCGCTCTTGTCCCCGAGCAGCCATCAGCACAGCGCCACATCCGCCGTGACATGCCCCATGTTTTCCCTCCCTGTACGACTTCAGCCACCACCCCCCCATCCACGCACGCACACACGCACACACACACACACACCACATTCAGGGCTGTATAGGACAGTAGAGCAGGTGCACATGTGTTGCTGCAAGGGCAAAGTGGACGTTTTCCACACGCCTTTCTCAGCAGAGCTCTGTGCTGACATAACATTTCACCACCCACGTGCTCATGAACTGGGATCACTCTTTAACATTTACACCAGCTGGCAGTGATTTATCGCTGCCCTGATGCTTCGTTATTAAAGGATGCACGGCATGCTCACAAGATACTAATAGAGAAAACAACTCTGACGTGTAATATTTCTGACTTTCTATATTGCAGTCGCAGTACATTTCTGCATCATACTGTACATGCACAAACAAACACAGAACCGGACAGAGCATGAGTACATTTAAAAGTGTCTCTCTTTTTTTTATTTTAGAGGGCAGATATTTTTTCAATGTTAGCTTGCAAAATATTGACAGGGCAATACAGTAGGTGCCACCTCATGTAAAGTATTTTTTATTGAGAACTGCATTTACTTTTACTTTGCTCTCTTTTTGACCCTGTATTATTGTATTGTAGGTATACAGTATAAACAATCATAAACAGCATTGAAAAATGAACTTTGAAACTTTGAAACAGGAATGAAATTCTAAATGCTGTAATTAAAGTTTTTATTTTTTAAATAGATTCACGGCCACTATTTGCAAACCACTGGTTAAAGATTAAACCAACTGTGGTTGTTTTCAAACTAATAAGCATATTGTGGAAAGTAACAAATAATAGCTGAAGAAAGAAGAATGTTCGAAATAGTTAACTACCTAACTAACTAACAGTAGAAAAAAGCCAACTGATTCAAGCTTGCGTTGAAGGTAACCTAGTAGCATTCAGGCTCACATGAGGGGCCTGTGGTGTCTGTCTTCCCTCTGTGCTGGGACCAAGCAGCGCATTGTTTCTGGTGAGCATGAACGTTGACCCTTGACCTCTACGGTGCCCTCTCCAACCCCCCTGGAAGTTCACTGGAGGGTCAAAGAGTCCCAGGCCCACTGCAGACACTGTGTTGATGGAGACTCCCCCTCCGCCTACACAACATCTATGTCTGTCTGCCTGTCTGTCATTCTGTCTGCCACACACAAACACAGACAGAAATTGAAACACACACACACACACACACACACACATAAGCCAAAACAAACAAGACTATGCTCCCAAGGTTGGCATTAGGTTTGCAAATAAGGTTAATATTGTTTTTTTGCAAATTTTACTTTGCCCTTAACTTCCCGGACTTCAGGCTTGATTTTTCAATATTTGTAAACCATTTAAGGGCATTGAAACTTTTATTCAAAAAGCTTTTGATCATACATTCTAACCTGGGAATTAAACGTTTTATATTTCATGTCAGTATTAATGTGATTTGTGTTTGTTTTTTTCACAAATATATAGACCAAAAATAAATGTGGCCTCTTGTTCTCTGAGACTCTGATCAATATTGTCTACTTAGAGTGGATGATATTTCGGTACTTCCAGGCCCTGCACAACAGACTTTTGGCCATGCTTCACGGCTTTATGCATGCACGGGAAATGAAAAAATGGCATTCCATTCTCAAAACATGAGGGTCTCATATGCTGCTAGGCAGAACATCCGCCTCAGCCAACCCTCCGCTGAAACACAAGAGATCATTTGGAGAAGCCATTTTATACTGATGGCTGTGTCACATTTCACGTTCCCCGCTGATTGTAATATGTAAATGTACTCGTGTAGGACCACCGGCGCGGCATGCTGCGTCGGTGAGCATGCGAGTGTTTGTTTAGGTATCAGATCATGCTCGCTTTCGCAGTGGAGCCGATGATAGTGGCTGGCAGCGCGGAGATGACTGTTGACACCATTACTCAAGTGTTCTGCCGCGCACACATCCGTCTTCTCACGCTGTACAGACACTCCTGAGGTGAAAGATATTTTCACTCTGGAGTTCAGAGCCGGGTCACGGAGATGCACAGCCTGCACAGAAGAGGAGCACAGCAGGTACACCAAAGGATTTACACCTCCCTTCACTTCTGTAACTAAACTTACCCCTTTTTGTTCATGGTATCAAATTGTGGTATCAAATATAAGGATTAAACTGAGTTACTGTAATATCTCCAGTGACATCTATACAACTATATGACACACATGTAACATGAAATATCATTACAGCACTCAAACCTGCTCAAATGTAAACAAACTAGAAAACTGGAAATCATACCATAATAGTGCTATGCCACTTACTGTACAAAGCCGGTTAATGTATTTCAACCATCTGGACTAACACATTGCAAACAGACAATAGAAGAACACGCGTTGTGTACAGTATAACAGAAAGCTTTCTGGCTTCCTCATTTATTTCTCTAGGTTTGCGGCATTCATCAGTAGCGGTGACGATACAGATGTTAGCCTACTACTGATGACACGTCATGTTCTAACAGAGGTGCACTTGGTTGACAGGTGGAGTGAAGGTGTAAGGAAGGCCGGCTTTACTCTCCTAAACTGTGCGCTGTCATTTTTACAAAGTATGTTCAGGGGGGTGTGAAAGGGATCATTAGTTGTGAGGCAGCGGAAGCAGCTCTGTTGTGGGCTACCTGCTATTTACTTCCCCTCATTACTGTACGCTGCCTAGCGCTTGTGGGAGTGTCAACATCATTAACATTACTGTCATTAGTCCTGTCCCGCACTGCATGGAGAACTTAGTCCTGCGGAGACAAATGAAGCCTCCTCCACCATGCAGCCGTACTGTAAGAGCCAGTGTTCCGTTAAAGTGGAAAACACGCGGTCTGAGGTGAGAATAGGACAGAAACGGCTCCCAATATGGTTAATTATGGAAATGTTTTCATTGTATTGTTTGAAACCAAATGTAGTTTTTCAAATATTAGGGCAGAAGGTGGAGCATATCTTGTGTAGCATACTGTTTATTTTGTGGGGAAACTGTAAGGACATTGTTAAGTGCAGAGGCACACAAGTGCTTTACCTAGAATACAATTTAAAGTGCAGCTTAAGATAGCCACAACATTTAGCCAACAGTGGGGACCAGAATTCAAACATAGAAAATAAATTATACCCTTGGTGTGAAATTGTAGAATACCATAAACCACCAGTGTTTAGAGTTAGTCCTCCTGTGACTCATGACGTCATATAATCAGCATCAGAAACTACAGTATATGCTCCATATGCCATTAAACCTCAGCCATGTCAAGCAAAAAAGTAATTAAAAGCATAGAGGACAACTAAAAAGTGTATTTGTTGTGGTGTGTGTTTTTGAGAGTCACGTGTATACGTTGGCACCTAGATAGGGCTTCAAGCAAACAGACTTTCCCACACCTTGTCATTTGAGTTGGCTGGATGTTATTGCAGCCAACTTCAAGGCCTCGGTGGCAGCTGCAATCACTTAGAGCCGTCTGCCTCGGTGCTCAGCCCCTCCATGCCCCCCAACTAGTTTCCAATCAGCCTTAAGGGGATATATAGAACTCCTCCATGTTCAATCTCAGCCCATCTGCAGTCTGTCTTATCTCGCTCAGACTCCCTTCAGCCTCTGCAGAGGGCGATGGGCGCTGTGGCACATTGCTGCAGAGGCCATATATCCGTGCATACGATGCATACTGAGTGAGGCCACATACCATGTTTTCGCATGCCTTTTGTACGTGGACCGTGGGGGGTTCAGAAGTGGGCTGGGCTTTCCTTGGCCGCCGTGCTGTCCAATAGCGATGCTGGGATCTCTGTGTGGCTCCACTGATTTACGGTGCATCATTAAGTCAGCGCATTCCTTCTCCCCCCATAGCCCAGGTGGCTGCGGGGCCTGAGGCCCAGGCTCAGAGGGGCAGAGTGGGGCGGCTTCTCTCTGGAGCCCTGCAGTGAGAGAGGGAGTGAGAGAGAGGCCGAGAGAGGGAGAGAGAGGGCGAGAGAGGGCGAGAGAGGGAGAGAGAGGGAGAGAGAGGGAGAGAGAGGGCGAGAGAGGGCGAGATAGGGAGAGAGAGGGAGAGAGAGGGAGAGAGAGGGCGCGAGAGGGATGGGGGGGGGGAGGAGGGAGGGAGAGAGAGAGAGGGAGGGAGAGGGTAAGAGGGAGTGAGAGAGGGAGATAGAGGGAGAGAGAGAGGGAGATAGAGGGAGAGAAGGGGTGTGTGAGCACGGCGTAAACACCATGCAGCAGCTGCAGGCCAGGGCATCCGCTCCATATCACATCCATGCCAACATCCTGCCCAGACAGGAAGCACTTCATACAACTCATCTCAGCGCCTGCTGTTTTTATTAAGGATATATGTTGTCTTATTTATATCCCACTTCAGCCGTATTATGATTGCAGCAGAGATAAGCGTCCAGGAGAAAACCAAGAGGGCGCACTGTCCCTGTCGCATTGGATGCACAAGCACTATCTATTACAAACAGGCTATCATAGATCATTTCAAGATAGAAGAGGTTGTTCCTTATCGAAAATCAATAATGATAGGCCTATCGTGATGAAAAGGGCTTACAGTATAAATGCAACAGCTTGTTTCTGCTACAATCATGTTTGTGTTAATGCATGGCTGTATATTGTTATTTACTGTGTTGTAATATTAAACACTCTTAATTAGCTTAAATGTTCAGGCCTGTACCTTAGCAGTCAACATTTGACAACTGAGTCATGAGAGATTTTTGGAGCTGCTTTGCCCTCTAGTGGCAGTGCATCATTTCAGAAACGACGCAGAGCTTGGCTTCAACCCAATAGTTGTCAAAGGGGGTCGGGACCTTAAAGGGACACGACATGCTTTTCAGGTCTTATCACATTTTTGGGATTGTATAAATTTGTATTTTATAAAATCTCTACACACACACTTTGATGATATTATTATATTACTATTCCATTATTAAAATAGTGACTTTATTGGAGTCTTGACTCATAACCACAAGCCTTTGCTGTTTAAATAGCGGTTCCACCTCAACCAAACAGGCACTAAACAGTGCAAAAAGCCCATACCCTACTGTAAAACTGTTATTAGATGATTTGTCAATCTGCACAGGATATTACATCAACAGCTCTGTAATATTCAGGGGATTGACAGTAAAAGAAATGAGTTGCTAGAGATTTTAGCACTTAATGAAACTTTACAAGCAGAATTTTATGTTTACAAGGCCACTAAAATGCTGGCAGTCTGTCCAGTGCTCCTTCAAGCTCGGCCTTGTAACATACGAGGCATGACACTGAAGGACGTGTGAGGGTACCTCTAGGGGATTGTTCAAAATGACACCTGCGTTACCTTTTTATACATGCAATACTGCATATATGTCAAATTAGAAAGAGAAAATAATAAAATAAAAAACATAGAAAAATTATTTGGCTATAAACAAATACTAACTAAATTAACACTGTTTGTTAGATTTTTTTAAATTGTCCCAGAAACAACGTGCTTCAGAAAAGGTTCCATGTACTTGTGTGTGTGTGTGTGTGCATGCCTGCGGGCAAGCATTCGAGCGTGTTTGTATGTGTCTTTATAGTCTCTCGTAAGAAAACACAAAATAAAAGGCAGTGAAACAGCTTCTTTGTCCCTATCCTGACCATGGCAGACAGACAGACAGTGAGCCATTTGCTGTGTCTGACTGTGAAGTGCTGTCATGACCTATTTGACTGGACAGGCATGGCTCTCTGTTCTGGATCCTTTCTCTGGCACTGCATTGGTCACTTCACACCCCACTCAGGCCTGCATTTTGCAGGGGGCCATATAGACCAAACATATAAGGTTGATATCCATCATTAGTTCAGACTTTAAACTTGCTTATACTTTCAGGCTCCTATACACCAGAATGTATATATTTAAATATGTCCCATTTGCATTTTATTTATTTATTATTCTTTACATTTTGCACATTTCTTTAGTGCAATTGATTTTAACAATTATTTCTCAGATGTTTTTTTTCCTCAATTTTGTCAAGAAATAAAACATATGAGTCAATTCTCATTTAATGAAAAAATATTGTACTGTATGAGTGTATGGCAGTGACCAGCATGCTAACCTGCTGCCTACATAATATGTAAACAAAACACTAAGCCAACCTTGAAACACATTTGGCATGTTCACCGGCACAGGGGTACACGCCCCCCACGTACCAAAACAAATGTTCTATCCAATAGGAGGGCAATGTTGCCATGCATCACTTCAAGTGAATCGACCTCTGTGCAGCCAAAAGCGTCTCTTAACCTTTGCTTAATTTGTCTTGTCTTGTTATGAGTACTCAAGAACAATAACTTCCTTTCATGATCCGGGTTAAGAGTGGTCATGTCCAGTGTCAGCACTAATCAGGCTTAGTGTAATATAAGAGCAACTCAGAATACAGAGCCAGAGGCCTCCATTCATAAGGTATGTGCATTGAGAAGGTCTAGGCAGCTGTTTCCTTCTCCTATTGGTCCTGATGTGGCCTCATGTGCCGCTTCCTGTTGTCAGGCCGCTATCAGCAGCACCTCCAAATGAGAGTTAATAAAATAAAAGTTATTGCAACTTTCAGCAAAGCCCTGATTTACAGTACATCGACTATAGACACCACACAAGCACACAAGAACTTTTAGTTTCAAAGCCTCGTGGAGAGGGAGCTGATAAGATATCTCAGCAGAGTAGAGTCACTTGACGTTGGACAATGCAGCAGGAAAGTGCGGAAATGTACGACATGTAGTCCTGTTGTAAGGAGTGCCAACAAGTCTACATGGCCTCAGAGGGTTAGCTGATCGTGCTGTGCTAGCAGTGTAAATATGCACATGGAGAGACGTACATTCGTGTTGAGAGGAAAACCACAGCGCACAGCTTTGCTTTCATTTATGTATTAACAGAGTAAGTAAGTTTACTGCATCTCCCCCGAGAATACAGCTTTTTCCAGTTTTGTAGGACGTCGTCACTCTTGTTCAACAACCTGACACATATTTCGCTGGGATTGTCGCCACAAGAAGGAAGTTGTAAACCAGAGAGGCTCCCAATCCAGGAAATCTCCTACCATTGAGGATAATCTCACCTTGAAAACACAGTGGCCCTCGGTGAAGCCAACACCTCGCACTTCTCCTCTACACATAGATCAGAAAGTGCCATTAACCAGCGGCTGATTTCCATTCATTCATAGCCTTTGAACCCGAGGTTCGTTAAAGATCTCCTCTCATTGGTTGCCAGCAAATGAGATTGGCAAGTTTGAGTTTTAGGACTTGTTTATGTTGTGTTTATTCCCTTTCCTTCCCCTGGACACTCTGGGAACTCCAAGCCTTCATTAAGGCTCACATGCCACTCACTCAACAGCTGGCTCGGGGCTCCCAAAAAGGCTCATTTGCCATGCCTTTTATTGCAGTCATATAGTTGGAGTTGTAAATGCCTGTCTGGCTGTGCATTGTTCTCTGTTACGGCATACGCTCCCTTTTCTCCATAGAGGCATATATTGACAATGACTGCAACAGCTAAGAGCTCATGCAGCATGTCGATACAGTCATGTTAAACAGTTTAACTCTTTGGATCAGGTTTGGATCAGAAGAAGATTTTTACTGTATTGGCAGAGCATACACAGTATTTCAAAGTGCTATAAAGAAATGTATAGACCTCAGTGTAAATGGGTTGTTCAATTAAGTCTTTGGTCTGTGATTGGATGAATGTCGGGTGAGTAAGTGGGTGAGTGTTGAAAGGATTGGCAGCTCAATAACTCCCTCAGACAGGTTTGTCATCTGTGTCAATGGCCCACCAGGGAGTCGGCCCTAATATCAAAACCAACACTGATGGATGACCACAGTTCTAGCTGTTAAGGCAATGTCACAAGCCGGTTCCTGTATTACCTGTCACACGGTGTGTGCCTTGAAGAGAGCTGCATGGCCATGGTCAACTTTGGTTAGCTTCGTCATTGACCACTAAAAACTGCCAAAATGTTTTAAAAGAGAGAAAAAATGTGGTTTATAAAAAACGTAAGTACATTTAAATTTTCCAAATAAGGGTTTATTAACATTTTTGAGTACACATAGATACATATATGGTTACATATGGAAGAACACAGACCTTTCTCTTTCAAAAAGAAGTTATATACAGTCTAGCACTGGTAGTGTCATAAAGGTTGAATTGGTATTTGTGGATAAGGTACATTTGCGATGGTTCATATACGTACATAACATTATAAGGCATTAACAAATCTTAAGAAATGTGTTACTGTGCCCCATGCACCTCTCTCGTCACAAGCCCACTTTTTCATTGTTCTCGTTTCTTACAGCTGTGGTTCATGTTGGCTCCAGTGTAAACTACAGTACATAGCAGGAAGGAAGAGGGGCTGGTGTCGGGGGTTGGGAGCAGGGTCCTACACCATAAAACCTGGAAACCGCCCTTTCACATTGTTCAGCACCGTCCTTCCAGCCCATTTTCACTGGATTCTTCTTGTGGTTTGCGTATCCTGTTGTTTTATTGACCGTAAAGGCTGTTGTTTGTCACAACACAAGTATCCAGAGCAGCTCGTTTGCCTTTGTTCTCACTGTGAAGATCCTTTGCGAGGCTTGGAGAGGGACATCCTGAGCACTGGATCAATGGCTGTTTTAAGACTGTGCTAAAAAATAAACGGCTGGACTATGTGGTTTCAAACAGGCGTCATAATGGAGCATAAAGGGACATCCCACAGTAACACACAGCATGCATTAAAATGAATACAGCTAATGCAGATAGACAATACCAACGCTTTTACTCTCTCTCCTCTTGTAGCACCACCTTGTGGCAAGAGAGAGCACCCGTCTCCATAATTTTTGGCACTTGAAGTACAAGTATTTGAAGTCATTATTTGGAGTCATACTGACTGACTGAAATAACTAATTGTTATTTGTTATTTCCTTCAAGAAATTTCAACATTACTGTCCAAGAATAACAGTAAGATGTATTTGTGTATGTTATTTCTGTAAATCACCCAGCATTTATGGGTTAATTTAAGAAGAACATATTTCTCCAAACATCATGGTATCATGGTCATCCTACTTGAATTTGTCAGCAGTTGTATTTTGCAAAGATGCCAAATGGTTTAATATCTATGCATTCGCTTAAACACTTTAAATTGTTAATGATTTGCTTTCTAAAATAAATACTGGCTAAACATATTTAATGTATAATTTTCATTAGTGTCACAAAGTATTTAACACGACCACTGAGGCATATTTGGCCGAAAGCAGATATCTGTCTATATGGGCTGTTTATGATATTAAGACTGGAAGTCATTAGCATGGCCAAGGACATGACAATGAAAGTGAGTAAGTCTATGAATTGCTCCCCCTGCTGGCAGGGGAAAACCCCAGGAAATAGAACAAATACAGCACAGACAAAATAATTATTTCTGGTGCACTTTTTTGATATACAAACATTTAGGGCTATCGCTATTACTTTGTGTTTGTGTCTTATAGGGAAATGTACAATTATAATAATTATTTACTGATATTTGTAATATTTTCTTTTGCAACAACAAAACAATGACTTGTTTGTCCTCTTTGTGCTTGTTATATATTTTATGTGTTCAATTATTACATATTTTGGCGGCAGTGGTGCAGTGGGTAGAGCGGGGCGACAGGTGATTGAAAACGTATTGGTTTGAACCCCGCTAACTCCTCACCAAGTGTCGAGGTGTCCTTGAGCAAGACACCTAAGCCTAACTGCTCCCAGTGGTCAGGTGCCTCCTTTCATGGCTGACACCACCATTAGTGTATCAATGTGTGTGTGAATGGTGAATGTGAGGCAATCATGTTATATACGCTATATACATGCAGTCCATTTACATTTTTGTAAGAATTATTTTGAATTTAATTATTAGACATAACATATCTTTAATTGTAGCGAACAGTTTAATTGTATCGGACCAAACAGATAGAGTAGCTTGGTGTTCTCTTTCCTACCATGTGTCTGTCTCCCCTTTTGTGTTAATCCAAACAATAAATGCAAAACGCAGGACAGAATGTGACCCTCTGGCCACAAGAAGTAGCTTGAAATACAGAATTTGTTTTAGAAACCATTCTGGATCATGCTCATACAATACACTGTCATAACCATGTGCATGGTACATTAACTGAGGCAACACTGTGGCCTGACTTGGCTCAGATCACAGAGTTGCTGCAGGCAATAAGACACTTCAGAACTCAACCCTACAGCCCGGTTGACGGCCACTGTCTTTGTGAGTTTAAGAACACTCAAAAGAAGAGCACTTGAAGCTATTTTTCTTCCATTCCAATGCTCTGATATACTGTAGCATTCATGCTTGCTTTACGGTAATTCGGACCTTTGTATCAGCAAGCCATTTCTGTAACCCTTTTGTAGAAGAGAATGTGCAGTTACGTGTTATTTTGTTTTTAAAAGCAATATCATGTTTTATGAGTTTATCTTTTATTATGAGCCACAGGGTTGAGGAACACATATTTTCTAAATCAATTTCTGTCTCACAATTGGTAGCAGTTCCACTGGAGCCATCGGGGTCACACACCTCCCTCTGTAAGGCGTTTGCCAGTATCCAGCTGAAAAATGGAGCCTTCTGGACTGGAGGCTTATATGAACGGAGATAGCCTGACACGGCCATTTGTTTGGCTCAGGTGGATACAAACAGACAGCAACAGACTCCCTGCACTATGGCCAGATCCTGCGGAACGCTCATTCCTCAAAGACACTCAGCTGAGATTCTGTAAACCTCTACTGTTACTGTTACAATTACTGTTGTATACTGATTGTATTTGGAATCTTTAATACATATCTTAAAATGCTAAAACTGTATCTGATGGAGGATGTAAATCCTGATGTACAGGCAATAAAAGTGGCTATGCAGTTTGTAAATAAATATATGCAGTACAATTGAGCTTAGCTTCATTAATGTGAATAGCTTGTTCACATTAGTTCTAATTTTTAGAATTCCAGTGATTCATATAAGTATTATTCGTGCAATGTGTTGAATGATTTAGATACGTATTTTGTAAAAAAATCACTGTGTTGCTTTTGTCATAGGCAGACAAACTGGGAGAGTAATGAATTTGAATGTGGCTGATTCAGTATTAGGTCCTGCTCAGCCCTGCAGGAAATGAATTGCCCTTTATTTAACATTACAAATTACAGGTAAGACACAGCGAGGAAAGCTGTGAGTTTGAGAGATGTGACAAATGGACTTAGAGAGGCAATGATTCCCTCTTAGATTCCTGTTGTGCGACCGTGAGAGATTAAATGACAGAGGATATTAGCTAATAATTTGTGATTGCCACCGTGATTAAGGAAATGCTGTTAGTAGGGAATGAATATGTCTGTTTTCCTCACTATTAAATCAAATTAGGTATGAGATATCATTACGCTGATTTGCTGTATTGCAAATTGTCATCTTGACTGTGCTTGCTAATGTCGACTGAAGATATGAGGTTAGCATTTGCTGCAGGGGTGCATTTCTTCTGTGGTACTGTATGTGCTTCTAATCTGTATTTAGCACTAACAGTGATACTCCATTAGATACTCCTGGAGGCTCAGGTAAGGTTTACAGTATATAGCCCATATTTTGGTCTGAGTAGTTTGCCCACCTGGAGGCTGTCTTACAGAGACACTCCTGGATTGTGTTTAATGCACCCAGAACCACACATTTACACCCCCAGCTCAATGCTTGAAGCACAGCTTGAAGCTGTGCAAGACACTGCAGGTGTTTGTTGGGGAGAGGTAGAGATCGGTGTGAGCATGTGAGCTCAATAGGGGGAGGAGAAGAGAGGTGCACAAGCCACTCAGCATATTTTTCTTTTCAACCCCAACAGCAGCTTCAGCCACAGATAAAGTGTTTACCTTTATGATGAACATGCAGCAATGGTGCATCCTTCTTTCTGGTGGTTGCATCATGCCAGGCAGGCACACCTCTGTGCCTGCGCACTTACTGATTATGCAACAATGGCCCTCTGCATTAGTGTACCTGCATGCTAAAATTGACCTGAGAGATAAATCCATCTGGCTTGTATGGAGACAAGCTTTTAAACCATCATTGGCTCGCGCTCTGGCAAGCGGGGGGAACTGGAACTCATTGAGTAATGAAGTGTTGGGGTTCAGTAATGAGACTGTTTACAGGGCGTGCTTGTTTCACATGAATCAGGCCCAGTATGTGGTTAGATAAATACCAGCTCGGCCCTGCACGAAGCCAGTCAGACCTTCTCTGCCGCTCAGGAAATGGCAGCCAAATTCCTGTGGAATGAATGAAGAGGAAATGTGCAAGTGACAGCCCACCGCGAGACCCTCTGAAAGGGGAGGATGGAAAAGCCGTGGCCCTTCCTCTGGTGTGGACTGGGGCCAGAGCTCGCTAGGTGAAACTGATGGAATAATAATACACATCCTGAGTGTTCTTTTCATTAGCAGTACGGTTTCATGTTTTTCATCATCCTGCTGAGAAAAATGGAGAGGCCCTTATTTCTGAGCTGGACAAATTACTCAGTCCCTCTGGGAGATGCAGCTGCATTCAATATTAGGTGTGTGTGTGTGTGTGTGTGTGTGTGTGTGTGTGTGTGTGTGTGCGCGTGCGCACGCGCGTGTGCGTGTGTGTGCGTTGAGTCTTTGGGAAATACAGGGTTTCCTGTGGAAATATTAATTAACCGCAACATGTACACACAAGGCCTGATAAACACTGGGCACTCTCTAAAGCATATTCCTAATATAAACCAGGTACAAAGAGTCATCTAATTTCCTACATAAGAATTTGATGTGAACAGAGCTTTTATTAGGACGGAGAGACCGGAGCTTTCGGAGGCACGACCTCAAACTGTCAGTTGTGTAAATCGATAAATCCAGCATGTTTCAGCAAAGGTATGTGAGCTGACAGTATTTTAGAACATAGTATTGGTGATTCATACTACTCCTTAACCAAAGTAATCCTCCATTAACTCCACCTGCAAACACCTCATATCCCAGGTGACCTATTTTCTCAATTACAAGTGCCATTAGTCTGAAACTCCCATCTGCACTAACAGTCAGACGTCCAGATTTGAGCAGATTACATAGAAATTCTTTTGATGACTACATTAGTGTATGTTCTCTACACTCTTATTACAGAGCATGAACAGAAAGAATTACAGCACCTCTCAAGTGAAACAACCTTAAGTGATAAATCTCCCCCGCTAATGCAGATGCTTAAAAGTTTTGAACGGTAAATAAGGTCATGAGAGACACGCAGTACTTACAGGGCTAAAGCCTGGAGGAAATGTCTCCTCCTTTTAAGAACTCAGGGTGTGTTTGTCTCCAGCCAATCAGAACACACATGGAACATTCTCTTATTTTCCTGTTTTCCCCCAGATTTTTTCAGGTTGCTTTTTTGCATGATATCAGGGTCTAGTAAGCCCTTAAGAGTTAAATCTTACAAGATGGTTTCTACTGTAAAAGTCATATGGTAACATACAGTGGTGTATATTAAATAAGACATGCAATATACAGTACATGTACTTATTTATTTATACCTTCCTGGACTGGATTTATACCTTCCTGGACCTAGACAATAATCAGTATTTGAATATTTAATCAAATGACTGATTAACAATTATTTGGTTGATAATTTAATTTGTAGTGTGCAGTAACAATACACAGAAACACATTCTACAGACCATGCAGATTTACCTGAGTGAAATAATTAATGCTTTAGTTGAACACCTCAGTGTCTGTACTTCTTATTACAGAAATGCTTCACAGCCTACGAGACAAATAGATGGTTGAAAATAAAATAAAAATTATGTTGGCATTCGTCGTAATTTGTAACAATGTTTTATCGACGCAAATAGTAAAGTTAGCTGCTTTACACTAAAATGACTATCTGTCATTAACCCATGATTCTTTTGTTAAAATAGGTTTGTTTCATTTGTCCCATGAGGTAACACAATGCATATGCTTTATGGCTTTCCATAGCCCACTAAATAATTGATAGCATTGAGTGCTTTTCTTCTGGACACCCACCAGAAGTGATGAGTTTGAATTGTATTTACCAATGAGATCTGCAGGTACAGCAGAGGTAGCTATTTTTGTAGTTAACACTGTTAACACATAATTAAATAATGGGGAAAACAGGTGTAAATAACATATATTATACATGTCTTTTACAAAGGAAATTTAGCTTCTCACAAGAATAACACATTTAATACAGAAAACTACTTTCAGAATTTTAGGAAGATTCAGGGTCAGCAGCTTTTCATCACAATCATCACAGTGTCATCCATGTTTCTGTGCAAACACTAGCGACAGCTTAATTACCTCTGATAGAGGCAAAGCCATTTCCACTATCTACAGTATACTTTCTAGGCTACAATATGTAACTATGCTGTCAAACATATTCTCATTCAGCTTGGAAAAACTTAATTTAAATCCTTTTAATATAGTTTTAAAGATATTTTTTTTTTTTCTTATGCTTAAATTTTGAGTTACATAATTATGTACTGTAATAGCTCTGTTCATGCATCTGCCTATATGATGAGTGATATCTACTTTCATTTACTTTCGTTTACTTTAGTTCACTTTGTTTTACATTATTGTATCTAATTTGACATTAGTCAATTCACCATATATCATTCTTTGTTCCTATACTGTAAGGGAAACTTTGATATTGTACTTTCCGGCACTAAATATTCACAGCCTGGCAACATACTATATTTAGAATGGCTTTCATCAGAGTTTAAATCATCTTCACACAGACCATCAAGTCCTAATTGGTCTGGAATAGATTAACGGAGCTATGGTGAACATTCCGGATGATGTGGCAGTGACAGAGAAAGCTTTCAAATAAACATGGCTCCTTTGAGCTTGTTCAAGTACACTCTGCACTGCTTCATCTTCCATATGCATGTTGATCACAAAGCCTCTGGACATTTTTAGAGCATGCACAGCCACTGCAGACCTACTAATTGTTCCACTTACATTTGCATTTATAAGCACACACATGACTATACCTATACTGTAATTATTCACATTTTCCAAAATGCATACAGTAGATGCTCATTATCTGCTAATATTTTCAATGAGTGAATTTTCACAATGTCAATATTCAAAAAAACACAGTAATTCTAATAGTGACTTATTTGTAAATTCAGATAATTGACTGATATTGAATAACGGAATATGAGTTGAACTAAAGGTGTTGCTGTAGTTGCAGTTTTGCTATACTCTGTGTGAAAGTTAGTTTACTCTGCCGGCATGTGGGAAAGCACCGTACATATCTATATCCCAAAAGGCTGTGGTACAGATGGAGCAATTAAAGCGTGGCTATAACAGTCGTCCTCATGTGAGCCGGACATATTGGAGAATGAAAAGGAACAATGCATCCAGTTTAGTTTGTTCTACTGAACCTTACTGAAAACAATATAACTAGCCACTGGAGAATGGGAAAATATGAGGCTGCAACCAAAATAGCAGTTCATGCTTTTCTGTACCTTGCAGTTAAGTAAATTCCCCTAACAGTCAATCAATGCAGAATATCTGGTGTGTACAGTATGTGTGTGTGTGTGTGTGTGTGTTTGTGGGGGCAGGGTGCACAAGCAATTCCTGATTGAAACTGCAAGTCTACCCTAGTCTGAAAGTGGCGTACAGTATCATATTTGCACAAATATTTTTACAGTACCTCCCATTCCGGACCAATGGTTCAACAGACGTTAAACTATTGTGCAATTTATATTGACGTGAGTAATCTTTGTGCCAGGCGAAGCAGGAGAAACGTCCTTGGGCCCACGACATGGCTGTCAGAGGCCATTTTGAGGAGTAGGCTAGGCCACCCTGGGAGTCACTTCTTAATAGTCCGTCTCCTCAGCACAGTGGGAGAGGGACAATAGCAGGAGGGAGATGGTGGGAATTGTATTTTCTCTCCCACCTAGGGGTCTCTGCTGCAGAGGTTTCTGGAAGGTGAGCTGAGAGTTAATGATGTCAGGATATAATGAATATACTGAATAACAATTTGGCCCACTTTGCTTATAATATCATTATCTTTAGGTTGATTATGAATATGCTGTAGCGATGTGCTCTTCTTGTCAAATTAGATTTATCTTTAAAAAATCCAAAAAGCATGTACTGTTTTTATCCTTTACGGGGAATGTACAGTATAGTAACTGTAACATTTTTATGATACTGTACATTGGAGTTTGGATGACTTTTTATTTTATTTTTATCCTTTACATAAAATAAAAGAATGTCAGCATCCACTTTGATATGCCACAAAGATTTTGGTCAAATATTGTCTTTAATAGCATGCAGCATATTGGTGTTTTTAGCAAGCTACTTTCTTGTACTACTGCAATGGTGTAAAGTTCCTGCACTGAAGAAACAGATGGCCAACACACAACGATACTCAGTTCACCTTTCAATTATGGCAATTAAAAGAAGTCCTAGGGAGCAGCTGTTGACAACAACCTGCTCTGTTTGGTTCAACTTGGCCTCATAAAGAACTCCAAACTGTAGTCGTAAACGTTACTTACAAATATGTATTTAAATTCCATACCTTAATTTCCAAGTATATAATGTTGTAAAAGTAAATCTTTGCCTCATTTTGTTTGTATTACTGCAAAGAGTGTTGACTATTATATGTGTATCATGAGCTGAGACTGGAAATGTTTTTATGCTTCAGTCCAGTTTTACCTTAATTACAGTACATACAACATGTAATAAATACTGTACATAACCTATAGCTGCCACTGGTATCTAAACCTGTAGTATACTAGTGTAGACAAATTATTCTTAGGGCTCTTTGCTGGACTTGATTACATTGCTGTAAAAGAAGAAAAAAGTTTTAAAACTACCACTTATAACAGCTGTATGATCTCTCCAAAGATAGTGATTGTGGTTTGACAAATGCTTATGATGATTACGATATTTCCCACTGACAATTCCATTTTTTCATTTCCTGGTGAATTGTCTCATCTCTGCTCCTTTACTTGTGGGCTATATCCTCCACAGCTCTGTCTTCACCATGGGCTTTTATTAAACCCAATATGTGTCCATGGGAAAACCAGTTGATATGCAAAGTATGGAATTCTGAAATTACAGATAAGAGAAAGTAATAATGTAATAACTCTTTATTACATTACTTTACAGTTATTACTCTTTATTGTTTTTTTTTTGTCTGCACTTGGGAACATTTTAAACAGTTTTGTCAATGTCACTCTAATAATAATCAGTTGGACGTTTATCAGATATGTTTGCATTGTGCAGTTTTATATTTGCTAATATTTGCCAAATTATGCATCTATTTAGAAAAAAATAAAAGAAGAGACGATAGCTCAGCTGTAGTAGAGATTGTTCATAGCATGCTTACTGAAGCATGAATAAATTTGCCAAATTAATGAACAATTATTCATAACAAATCTGCATCTTGCCATCTAATTGTAACATACTATAAATGTCAATATATTCAATATGACATATAAATCAAATCATTTTATGTTAATCTACCACCACCATGTAAGACAATTTCACACTTTTTCACCATTCTTCAACCTATTATTGTTTCTGTGGTTGCATACTGTATATTTCCAAGGCGCGCTTACCTTTTTGACAACATTACCAGTATCCAATGTTATGTAAACTGGATTCTTTATGACAAGTTGACAAAACAAGACAATCCAGACATAGTACTGGTTACACAGGTAATAGACCTAATATCGGGCCAATGCTTCACAATTCCCTCAGCAAATCACATCATATGATTGAAAATCATTTATACAAAGAAATAGATCTTTTCTTTTTTCTCAGATTGTATCAGAGGAAGGCCTGCAACACAATATTAGATACAGCAAGTTTGAACACAAGGCGCTCCCTCTGAATATAATTTCTGCTGGCAAGATGAAGTGAGAGAATCATGCTGTGTGAGGAAATTGTTCTGCTAAGCGACTCTTTCCCTCAGTTTGCTAGGCAGCATCCCCCCCATATAAATGGCCACCCCAGCTATTTGTCAGGAACACACATCAATCATAGCGCACATAGCCACAGAGCTAGAAGGCATGTCAGTGTAGATTGCCGTTTCCAGTCAGAACGGAGTGGAGCTTGTCTCCTCCGGCCATCTCTGGCTTTCGCTGTGGCAGCCTGTGGCTACAGCCAGTTTTCTAAAGACTGGTCACTTTCATTAGAGCAGTCATTAAAGGAATTACAGGAGCTATAGATTCTCCTCAGATTATTGTGCTAGATTTAATGCAATTCATCAAGCATACAGTAACAACTGCAATGCCAAATGTGTGTGTGTGCGCGCGTGTGTGTGTATGTGTGTGTGTGCGCGCGCACGTAGTGTACACATAAATAGTGTGTAAACATATACACATAAACAGTGTAAAACATGCAGTAACTGTATAAAAGGGACTAGAAATGGTGACTTCGACTTCAACTTAAAAACGTAAAAAGATTATTTCCTCTGAGAGCCTAGAACATATATAAAACACAACGGCACGTGAAATTAACAAAACAACAATAATCGAGTGTTGTAATGAATAAGATAACATAGTATATATAATAAAATACAGGTAACATATAATAATATACTGTATTTTCTGATGTGTGTAAAGTTCCCATGCCATTGACTTTTTCCAATTCCTTCTTTTCTTTTCATCAACACTTTCAGGATTGGATTGGATTGCAGAACCTGGTTTGATTAAATGTGTAGTGTTAAATATCTGTGTATGTATATGTAAATATTTGTATACACAAATTTACAGTACGGTTACATTTGGCTTCATCAATCAGATATACTAACATAGCTCTAAATGTTGATATATCAGCATTGTATTACACTTTAAGGAAACAATGTCATAATAAACAGATGAGCAATAACACTGAATCATATCATTAATTTGAAGGTGTACCTTGTACCACCTAGCATGAGTCAAGTGTGTGTCGTGTCATTCATTTCATCTGCTTGTTTCTGGGAAATGATACAGGGGCACTGAAAATGAAATACATGAAGGTTTTATAAGTTGATAGATGCTTTGCTTGGAGCCAACCTCACTGTGTCTGCCGGTCCAGGCTCCTGTCTCCGGGTGGACCTGTACACAGAATGATTTTCTCTGCTTCTAAGTGGCCACTGTTGACACAGATCCACCCCCAGAATGGCTGATGCAGGAAAAGCCGTCATCCTTCAGAGGAAACATAATTCCTCTGCTGGCGGTACAGTTTAATAATGATGCTCTATCATTTTAGTCACATTTTAGTTAATACATTCACTTGAGATATGATGGAAACATCCAAACGCCGTTTTAAATGGCTGCCAATCTATTTCTGCCTCCTCCAAATATTGAAATATATTCTGATTTAAAAAATATAAAATTATGTTTTTTAAGCATTTTCCCGGCTGTAATCAGTTATCATAAAATCTGCGTGCGCATCTGAGGCTATTCATCCACTCCCCTCTGCGCTCCTTTTTCATGCTTACATTGTTATGACCCAGAAGAGGCTGTTTTCAGAGGGGTGTTTTCCGACTGAGCTGTGGAATAATGCAGGAGCGCTGGTGTGTTGCTGCTGCAGCCGGGCGAGCGTGTTGCCATAAAATATTAACGACTCAGAAGCCCGGCCACATGACAAGATGAATGTAATTGGCCCTCGCAGCTCTATCTGTGCATGTTAATGAGATGGGATGGTATTTAAATCAGCCGTACCCCAGACACCGGGGCTGCAGTCTACAAAACCACAAACAAAGATGCAATGAGGGCCGGTGCAAATGTGGTGGTACAGTAGGAATGCAGGACATTTCCCTTGTTCTTGTTGGCTGCCAGCGTGTTTATTATTCGTTGCGTGCTGTTGCCATGTTTGTTTATGTTGGATAAATAGTGTGGTATTATATCTCCTGAACATTTGGGCTAACAGTAGCGGATGGGAAATGATGCAGGTTAACCTAGCAACCAGGTTGCGCTGAGGGGCAGTGGACAACGGCCGGACGTAAGGCAAAAGCAAAAGACGTGTTCCTGCGTAGCACCTGTCCTGAAACCGCCAGGTCGAGCCCTATCTGCCAGCAATGGTCTGGAACAAAGCCGTAGTCGCAAACAACAGCTTGAGTCTGCTTCTCCCGCGGGGCCATGGCTGGGGATACTGTAACAGAGCAGGGCCCAGCAATCACTGTGAGTGTGCATACTGTACGTGTTTGCTGTGGAGTACTGCGGTGCA
>JAODUG010000014.1:2973283-2996295 GCA_027564795.1 Aphredoderus sayanus
CCTGCGTAGCACCTGTCCTGAAACCGCCAGGTCGAGCCCTATCTGCCAGCAATGGTCTGGAACAAAGCCGTAGTCGCTAGAGCAAAACGTGGCAACCTCGGCTGCAAACAACAGCTTGAGTCTGCTTCTCCCGCGGGGCCATGGCTGGGGCTACTGTAACAGAGCAGGGCCCAGCAATCACTGTGAGTGTGCATACTGTACGTGTTTGCTGTGGAGTACTGCGGTGCATATTTTACATGACTGAAGGGAAACAACAGTCAGATCTGTGCCACTTTGCTTTCCTGACAGGTGTTCTGTCTGATCCTTCAGCCTGGTGGGAAGCCTCGCCAGCACCTCATAAAGCCACAGCCATCTCCTGTGTTGCCCCGATGCCACTCTGCCCCGACTGGGGTGTGATGCATAGTCCTGGTGTCTGAGACAAAGACAAGGGAGCCTGCTAGCGCTGTGTGTCTGTGTGTGTGTGTGTGTGTGTGACAGGGGAGATCTGACACCGCAGGATGGGGGAGGTGAGGGTATAGGCAGGAGGACAGATGGTCTCCCTCATGGTTGCTGAAATAAAATAGGGAATTAGAAGACTCCAAGGTGTACACTCTGACGCCAATTACAGCAAATAGATTGGAAGTGAACCTGCAGGCACCCGAGGAGGCAGCTCTGAGGGAGGAAGCTTCACCGTACTGTGTCTGGGTTTCTACTGGCCAGTCTGGCTAAAATCACAGCCCCAAATACCTGGGTGGTCCAACTGGCCATTAGCACCCCATGTAATCCACATACATGCCCGCATACATGCCTGAGAATAGTTGGTGTCTTATGTACTTTTCCATTTCATATGAAAGTCAATTTTTTAAACATTCCTGTGAGCTGTTCTGGTTAGTTATTCTTCTGCCTGCAGTAGTTTGAAAACAGTCAATTATTTTTGTCTTCCTGGCTTCCGCCCATTGATTCTCCAACGATTTCCACTGCCCCACCAAGTAAGGATATGCAGCAATTGAATTAAGTGGGCCCACCCAATCAATATGAAATACATAACACACATCCATGCTGCTCCTTCACAGCCTCTAGAAACAGAGGCTTGATTGCAAATGAAATCACAAAGAAACTTAAAGGATACTTTTATAGATCTATGAAAAAAACTGTTATTAACTTTATTGACAACCATCAAATATTGTGAATGTGAATTAGCTAATGTTCTACTTCTGGCAATACAGCATCTCTAAGAGAATTTGGGCTGCTGACAACTTCCCCAAAGTCATTTAGAACAGTAGAGATCAGCAGATTCCATTAGCCATGGCCTGTGGCTGAATGAGCGAAATAACATTTAGAAAAAAAGTAAACCCCAAGACCTTGCGTTACCATCGATGCATAAACTAAGAAGATCTGTTCTAATGAAATAAACGGCTCCCTGCCAAAATCAGCCAATAAAAATAACATTTGGGTTAGAGACACCTTAAGCCTATACATTAACCCCAAACAAAACCATCGTTACTCCAACAATGTAATGCCTGCAGTTCCAAAGTCAACCCCTGATGTACAGTACATATTAATAAAATAAAATGTAACTCAAACTTAACAGCAACTTCCAAACAGTTTTGCCCCATTTTATAATCTCCTCAATCTATAGTGATCGTTTCTGACTAGTCTATAATAAAACAACTCTTTGTTTCTTGCAGGAATTGAAGTTAATGTTGTGGACAATTAAGGCTATGTTCATTTGCTGTCATAAACTTTTTTATTTGGAGGGAACTACCAAAGAAGCAGACACAAAGTCAATTTACTGTTTAAAAAATATTTGTTGAGTAAGTGATACTTGTGTTGCTTTGTTGCACTGTGTCTTATGTAAGTCTTGAGGATTTATACAGCAGTCTTATAACAAAATGAGAAATCAGGATTGTATTGTGTACAATGTAAATAAGGCCGACTTTTAGTCTATGAGTTATGGCCTCCAGGACTGGCTTCTCTTCCCCTGTTGCATAAATTCATGAACAGTAAATCATTGGGTTCTGGGAAAGGAAAAAATGGTAGAAAGAAATGTATAAAAGCTAATTAGGATATAAACACACGTAACCAATAGTTTTGTACAAGGCTTTTCAAAACAAATACAGGGGGACCGATTACAAAGCAATTAATGCATACTGTGTTTGATTTTCAGTTACAAAGCAATTAATAAATACTGCTTTAAATTTGTTCCACATTATAATCAAAGCACACATTCTGTATGGTTATTTTTTCAAACATAAATAAAAGAACTAAGCAAACAAAGTTGCCAGAAAGGCTGTAGTGACTGTAATGGTAATAGCATAGAGTAAATTAATTTAAAGACATGTAATACTTACCTAGTTTTTTGTAATAGTAATTGGCTGTTTTATTTTTTTATTTGTTAATGTTGAAACTATTCTAACATTACATTTTATTTTAACAATTTGCGTTAAGTTGAACCTAACTTGTGTAAGTAAATGCCTAATTTAAGTAAATCACAAGAAATGTTTAAAAAAGATTTACTTTGACTAATTGCTTCCCACAAATATTGACCCAACAGCATTTGATCAACTACACAAGTATGATGTGATTTACAGATAATTTGAAAGCAATTCTTATTTTCACACAAGTAAATGTAATTCCAACAAGTATCTAAACCATAGTATACATGTGTCCTTCTTTTGTCTTCTATTATCATCATAAAAACACTTAATCAAATGAAAGTAAATCTTATCAGATATTTTAGGTCTTTAAAGAACCATTCAATATCCTCCCTGAATGATTTTAATAGAGTAAGTCATATTTCAGGTGGCCTGCGTCTCAGATTGTATCACTGCTCAGCATTTGTCACCTGTCAAATTATTTTCCCCCTGGATGTCATGTTCATTTGTCAAAACAGGGCTTGTTCAAAGTTGCCTATTGCTCCCCATCCAACTAAATAACATTTGGGTAGATTTGTATTTGAATGTCATATTTATGGTAATCTAAATAGTAGTATGACTGTGCAAAGGAAAAAAAATCTTTAATGCATTTAAGCAAATAGCATGACTAATGAATGGTTTATAATGTGAGTAGCAGTTGAGTCTTTCACGACATAGTTCATTGGCAGAAACTATTTTTATTTAAAAAACATTTGAAGTCCTGTTTACTGCAAAATATCAGGATATGGTTATCATATTAAAGACTATGCAACACAATTTTTTAAGAGCCTCCTTACATTACAAGCTTGCTGGCCTTGGCCTGGGTCCAGACCACCACAGGCCACAGCTGTTCCCATGGAAGAGAGTTAGTGCTGCCGCTTACTGGCTTTTTCAACACGTTAATACTTCTGCAGGGTCTGATCAATGCCAGAGAAAACCATTTCTTATCATTCTTCCAGCTACTTAGAGCCACGTCTGAAATACGGCCCCTGTATCCGATGCACATTCATTCTTCCCCCCCGACAGTTTTATGGAACTCATTATCCGCTTTGTGGCCATGGCTGTGAATAGAGAACCTGTGGGGGTTTTATGTGTAGCTACTAGCTCCTCCACTGACCACATTAAATGTCCTCTCAGAAAAAAGGAATGTGTGTGTGTGTGTGTATCTATGTACGTGTGAGAGAGCCGGGCTAAGCTGCAGCACCCCACGTTCCTACATCCAGGCCCCTGTGACAACACCAGCATACCCTCACAACACAGAGCGCTTGTGTTGGGATGTGTCGATGCACACAAGAAAACGGTGACAGAGCAGATCCAGGCTGCAGCCTTGGTTAGCTCAGGTGCGATGGCTCATTATAATGGCTGTAATGAGGAGCAGATGTAGCTGAGTGAAGCAGTGGGGGGGGGTTATGGAGGAACTAGGTGTTGCCTGTCCTGGGCAAGCCTACAGGGAGGTCTTGTCCCGGGATCCAGACGTTCCCCTCTCGCAGGGACACATAGGTCTACACACGTCTGTTGTTTTTCTCAGCAACAGCCATTAGCAAACGATGAAAACTGCCGACCTCAGTGATTTGTAAAGCCCTCTCCACCTTTGCCTTGAACAATAGTTTATAGAAATGTTAATATGTTGAAGAATGATTAGGAACTATAGAAATATTTTTTACGATTCTTGGGGCTTTTCGGAATAATCTGGTTAGTCTGGCATCAATCAGTACTTGTACTTCAGTAAATAGCTTTTAATTTAACTATTATGAAAGCATACTGTAAACACTGGTGTCTCCAGTATGAGCACCAAGAAATAAGAAAAAACATTCTTACTGTCCTAATGTGTTGTTGCCCATGAATGCTTCCTCTAAAGCTTCAATGAAAAGGCTATAGGCTTTGAGTTTGCCATTGTGACTTTACAAACACATCTCCGGCAGTAATGATCTCTAAGAACCCTCTGTGTCTGCCAATGGTGGGCCATAGCAGTCTATTCACTATGAAACCTCCGCTGGGAGCATCTCCACGTCCCCAGGACAACAATGCTGGCAGGCAAACCCAGAGTCAGCCGGCTAGACATTTATGGTTTTATAGCCCTGGCCTTCCCCCGCTATCGAGGCAAATGTAGTCCGTCAAACAAAACAATTTATGACCTGGTCTAAATTTGACCTTGGGCCTCCTGGAATTCCAGACAATCACTTTTTTCAAATGGAAACATATTTGTGAATGAAAAGCTATGCCTATAAGTATATACAATTATTTAATTATTTAATATTATATAATTATTGTTGAATTTGATTCCATTCTATTAAATGCAGATTATACACAATTTGTTTTTGTTCATTTAAATTTTTTTCTTTTTTCTTTATTTTTTTTCTTTATCTAATTTCTTCTTCTTCTTGGCTGCTATTCTACTCAATGCTCATGTGTACTGAAACATTTCAAGATAGAAGAAGTGAATGAGAACCTGCAGGAAGTAGATGACAACACCACTGGCCAGGCTCTGGGCAGAGTGACTGTAGCCTGTAACTGTAACAACCAACTACATAACTCAATGATCGAGTCAGACGTTAAACACTGAGGAATTTGTTGTAAACAACATGACTCTGGCTGTTTGCAGGTTCTGTAAATCTGCTAATTAAGTAGGCTACTACCACAGTTAGGCTACTGCTTAAAATTAATGGAAAACTGAAATTTGTAATTAAAGCAATGCACTAACGTCGCACCAGACGGACAGATACAGACTTGTGAGTGGCAATGCTAGAAGCCAATGAAAATGTACAGTACCACTTCCTGAAAGTGCTGTTGAGCTTACAGTGGTATATCTATCACACATTCAGAACATAGTTGCTTATGTGACATAGTGCTAATACACAAAAGAGGCTAGCCACCACATGACTTCAAACAAGGGAATTTCTGTAGTTTTTTTTGTTTTTTTCCCCGGTGACCTTGATGACTCTTGCCCTGTTATTTTTGAGGCAAGCTGAGGGGAAATTCTTCATGCACTACAGGGGCGTGCCTGGCCTTGCCTTGCACCATCACAAGATTTTCATCTCTCATCCTAAATGTTGTTCAATACACACTATAGTTACAGTTTTTAGTTATCTCTGGTGTAGAAACCCAGGGTGCAATTGTGGCCCCTACCCACATTCAACAAATGGCAAATAAGATTATTTATTTGAACAACTGAAAACATCCAGATTGGTTTTTGTGTGAAGAACATTTGTGCTATTGATTTAAGATACACAAATGCTGTTCAATATTTATGTGAACATCACGATTGGCAAAAAGCATGGTTTTAAACAAACTGCGTAAAGCATTTTTGCATTTGATGTAGAGAGTGACAAAGAAGCATGAATGATAATAGAGAAAAGGAGGGCTCTCCATCTTGCTATATCATATGGATTCTTCTCACGCATTTTCCTCTGAGACAAGGGGTTCAGTAATCTGTATCCTTTAGTGAGAGAACCCCATGGAGATGCATTAAAGAGATAAATTGGTATCATCCCCAGTGTGACAGACTCCTCATCTGTCTCTGCTTGCCTCCATTGATCACAATTTATTTTATTTGTGTTGTTGCATTATTAGGCGGAAGAAAAGCATTGCATTAATAAAGCCCTGATTATAAAGTTAAACAGAAATGCTATACTCTTACACAGGAAGATGCGGGTTAAACGAGAAGACTAAGGCATGCCTGACCTTGTATTTGCTTCCATTGTGAACTGAAATCAGAGCTAGCGTTGATAATTCTCTGTAAATATAATTTACTTCCTAACGATTATTGTGTTTTTCTGCATTGAACATACATGTCTAATTCGATCAACTAATCTTTTATACCTATGAGGCCGAGTTGACAAGCATTGACCAAAATAATTTAATTGTTTAAAATAATAATAGGCCATTGTGTATGTACAATATAGTACACAATATTAACATTGCATACTTCAGTTAACAGTTAAGGGGTGATGAAATGGAAACATAATACATTTTGGTAAACCTGTAATTATTATATCCTATAGCTGTCTGAAATGGATATAAAATGTTCCGCTATCATTATTAATTGCCATAATATAATTGAGCCAAACTCACAACCACACAAATCGCTAACACAGTAATTGTACATGTTACTAGCCTTAACTTTACCTTGCTATGTGACACTAGCTTTTTATCAAATGTTTTGTCTGTTATTTCCTATATATATGTATATTTGTTGAGTCAAGTGTACAACATTTAATAGCTTCAAACAAACTGTTTGTTAAATGTGTAGTTCTGGGCATTTTGACATTAAATGTAAAGGTTGATGTGTTACCCCAGAGCACCACAAGGCATAAAGCAATCCAGATGTGAGACACGTGTTAAACCCTGCTTATTGAATTGCTAAGCAAAGTAGTCATACATGTCAACAAACACAACAATTAGACATATACTGTTTTACTGTTCTAAAATATCGAAGGCCAGAGCTTGTGCTATCATGCTAACCTTTAATTATGTCTACTCTATAAGCTGTTCATATATAAACACATTCTATAACGAGCACCTCTAAGCATAGACTGAGTGGATATTTGATTTTTAGGACATCATTATATAACATATTTTGACCAAAAACAACAATTTAGTTTTATTGGCAAATCCAATAGATGTACAGCAGTAGGAGTATTTTTGCTTCAATGAACCTAATTCATTCTTGGCCCTTCTGGATCAGGGTCTAGCCAGCAACAACACTGTGGTAACAGGTTAAGTCTTGTTCTGTCCGTCCCAACTTCATGTTGGAAGGTGATGGGGTAACATGCTGACAGCACCCTATTTCAACACCATCAAAGAAGGACCTGACCTACATCGTATGAGTCACAGAGTGTTAAATGTAATAATTTGTGCTTTCTGCTGTATGAGTGCAAGAGGGCAAGAGTGAAAGAAGGGCTTACGCTGACATTGTTGAAACAATAAAGTGGAAACGCGCAAACATTATCCTTTAATCTAAATAAAGGATAATCTCAAGCTTATAACATCATTAACTGTAATAATAACTGTTCTGACAAAAATATATCTCAACAGGGAATGGTCACAATAATCACTACAGTTGGAAAAGAAAAGAAAAGAAGATTCAGGTCAAAATTGACAGTTGTCCTTTAGTAAAGTGGTAGCATGTTATTGACTACAATATTGGCCACAAGGAGCAGCATTGAGTTCACAATGTTTCGTGCAGTGGCCCTGACAGAAATGAAGTGCCTGTGAAGTGCCATTGTTTTTATTAGTTTTTTATTTATTTATTATGATTACTTTTTTTACTGTAGTTGAAGGTGGTCCAGTAACCTGCTAATGATGTTAATTGCCACCTATTTGCCCCGCCTCTATCTGGTTGTCAATAGAGTTTCCAGACTGACGTGCAGAGCAAAACAAATCAGGATGGTACCAGGCTAATGCACTGTGGCCCAGACTAGGGACCACTGACCTATGCCAATGAGATTGTTTGCCACCGGATGGAATATGGATATCTCATGCAGACCTTAGTGTAAATTTCCATATTATTACCCAAATGTATTCTTTTGGTGCATGCTTTATTCAAGGTGACATTGTATCCTATACATTACAGTGTGACAATATGCTGAATGTGATTATATGGCACTTATTCAGCTTGTCATTTATCACAAGGGTTAAATAAATACAAACTGAATTAAATGTGACTATTCTCCTCTCTCTAAAGGAAAACAAAAGCGGAGTGCTCTGTTTTGCATATTCCTTGACACCACCAGCCTAACAGATGAGACGTGATTTAAATAAGAGCTTGCTTTCTCCACTTGACGGCCTCTTGTAAATATTATTTATGACCCAAAATAGATATTTTAATTTCAGATATGTATTTTTTTTGTGATAGCCAAGTGTCAGCTCGCTGATTCAAGGTGCGCTGCTATGTCCATTTTTCAAGAGCACAATGAATATTCAAATGATGTGCTTTAGAAAATGGTGTAGAAAGAAAGAACAGGGGAGAGTTAACATTAATTAATATTCGTTGCAATAAAAATGAAAAGCTAGACCGGGCTAATTTCAAAGGACAATTAATCATAAGGCTCAGTAATTACACTAGGGAGTTTACAAATGATTTTTTTTAAGGGGCCAGAGTAAAGGAAAGGAGATAATCCACTACCCATCACCATCACTGGCTCCCCACCAATCCCTGCAGAAAGAGCAATTAGAGCCAGCAGCAGAGCAGTAATTGTGTACCAGGAGAAGATGGAGGCAGAATCTTAATTGTAGTGAATGAAGATCACTTGCTGTCACACCTGACTGTGTAGAGGGAGAAGATTTGTGTAGGCCAGAGCAAGTCTGTAGCACCTCCAGGTGCCTGGGTAAAAATAACCCCTAACAGGAGCCTATGGTGTACAGTAGGTGGGTGTGCAGCATATGACATGCGGGCATCTAGAGCACCCCGTTTTAGCATGCTCTGTGGTGTGGTGTTGTGTGGTGTAGTGCCACACATTCACTAGAGGAGGGAAATCTCCCCGGGCATGTTACCATTATTTCACACAAATTGCAAGTTGTTTTCCTCTGTCAGAAAGGCAACTGTTATCTTGCTATGAGATTTATACAGCATAGAAAGCCTTACACTTTTTGTAACCCATAATGTGTCTCACAAAGCATGATATGTTGTTGTTACAGAATACAGTAAGTAGGCTACCAGATGACAACTTTTCATGCCAAGCATGGAGCAACTTCAACACTTTGTCTGTGCTGATCAACTAAGCAGCTACAGCCACCAGTCCTACGGTCTCCATGTCAGGAAAAGGACGTTCCCTATTGGCTTGTGTGTTGACACAGCCTCATAAGCTCTTTTCAGGTCTGTTGGGTGTAGTATGTACATGGTATCAATTGGCACATATTTGCCAAAGGCCACACTATGACGGTGAGATCCCTTTCTGAGTGTCAACTGATTTTCACTAGGGCTCTACATACTGTACTAGAAGTTGGGAAATGGAGCAATTAAGCAATTGTATCCCTTTTAAGATGCATAACACAATCTATGTGTAACGTCCGGGGATCGTCCTCCTCGCCGGCGTACTAACTACTGGCCTACAGTCAACACACCCCGCCACACCTGTTAAGCATCAGGAATTACGCACCGGCCTGTCGGGACTATATAACGGCGTGCCTACCTGGTCTTTGTCTGTGATTTTCCTTGCATGTTGTGGTATTGCTGATTGCTCTTAGTATTATTAAGTAGGTAAGTGTTCTTCCTCTGCTTTTCAGCAGAATAGCATGGTTAGGTTTGAGACGCTAAGATTTGCTGATGTACTGGATAGTAGATGGCTGGAAAAATATTGGCAAGCATGAAGTGATTTCCTCAATCACAGACCCGGGTTAAAGGTCATCTGAACGTCTGAATAAGTTCAGTGCTTTTAAAGAGGCACAGGGTGAAGTTGCGTCTTCCGGTACTTGCGCTTGAGACATACAATATGCTTGAGACATATAATTTTGCCTTGTAGAAATGTAAAACATATTTTCCCTCATTCACTCATTGTGCATGTTTCCCTACAGTTCCTCTGCTCTCTGTGTGCCCGTCGACCTTCACTTTGCCTTACTCAATCCCAGTCCTGATAAAGGGATCACACCCGGCAGATCAAACTAATGTCTTCACCCCTCAGCGTCTCTGAACAGCCACTGAATAAAATCACAGCTGCCGTGAAATGACTGTGACATAACCTGATCCACACGGTGACGGCACACACCACAGAGTGTACCCTGTAATACATCAGTGCCAGGAAACACTGGACCTGGAGACGAGCTGATTGAATCAGGGGCCATTCAGGCTCAGGGGAGAGTTCATCTATACAGAAGCAGCAGGCTTCCTCCATCTCAAACAGCGGAAGAGAATAAAAAACAGAAGAGTGTGGGCTCTACGCATCCTTGTGTCTATTGTAACAGTGTTAGAGTACTTGGAGGTCATTCAACGAAACAAAATCAAGTACAGTCCAGACAAATATTTACACGTAAAAATAACAGTTCTCAAAGTGGTGGGGCAGTATGTGCGATATGGTGTTAAGATGCCTACATATTATTTAAATATATAGGCCTAGAGTATTTGCGTAAGTGTAGCTGGTTCCTTCACGCAAATTGTTTTCTGCAGTTGCTCTTGAAACATCGACACTGTAAATGAGAGTAGCCCAAATGTATTATTCTATGTGTACTTGGCGATGTTCCAAGGAAGTTCAGGACCAATTCAAACCAATACACATTTTACTGCTCACTCTACTGGCTCAATATTTGACATGAAAATGAAGTCATAGCTATCATTTATTCTCATCACTGCACTGTTCATCTCTGGATATAATCAATACACTCATAAGTTATTGCCATCATTCTTTGTTGTTTAATGTCTTTGTGAGATCTTTGACAACTGTGATACATGTCACTATATAAAACAGACAATATTTACCTTCAGGATAAACGACCAATACATTTGATTCATGACTGTATAATAGCTTTGAAGATAAAAATATTACAAATCAGATTTGTCAGATTGTGCTATGCAGTTTGATATTTTTAATAATGAAAATTACAAGCATATCCGCTAATAGTACATCACTCTTGTAGAGGATGGTATGCTGCCTTCAAAGTAATGAAAGTAAGCCTTTGCGTTATTGCTTATAGTTGAAGTATAACAATAAATATTGGTCTTCAAGTAAAAACAATGCATAGCAATGAATGCAAATACGAGCTTTACATTTTTGTAATGGCCAAAAATCAATGCAAAGACTGCATATACTGTAAAGATAATTCAAAATTACATGTTCTACAATGAACATTGTTTGTATTTTTATGTGGTAAGAGAAAGGTACAGTGATTCACATCACTGTTGCGGCAGTAGCGCCTGTCTTATCTATTCATTACCAAACAGAGTGGTATCCTTCATGGTGTAGCAAACTTGTGATAAGTGATAATAAAACAAAACAATATTAATTTTTAAGGAATTATCACTGTATATGTCAACAGTGCAAATGTTATTTTCAAACAAATGTAGTGTAAGGTGATATGAATATGATAAGTAGGAACAGTGAAAATTACTTCTGAAATGAGCTAGCTCAGCACTGCCAAGCATTAATTAATTAATTCATTGCACCTTGTTAAGGCCCTGGGTCTACAGTACATCTATAGATATTTATACGGAAAGCTTCTTAATCAATTACGATTTCTGATTAGAAGTGTGGCCAATCATATAGTAAATACTAAACAAATATGAATGTGTATTCTGCTGACATAAATGCATCAACATTGATGTGACAATAACACAGTGTACATCTGGTCAATGTTGTTTTAACATTTGTCCTGTATCATCATAATACAGGAATAGTACTAACTACAAACACTTAAAGATGGAGTCAGGGATGCAGGAGAAAGATTGTTGATATTTGAACTTGATCTAAAACACCTCTCCCTTTAATGCAATAGGGTGCTCCCTCAGAAGCTCTGTCCCCCAAATTGATCATGCATTGTCAAGGGTGGGCTAGCATTGTGTGGTGCCTTCTGCACCACTTTGATTGTGTTCCCATTAACAGAGCCAGGGCTGGGTAGAAACATCAGATTTTCTTTGCAACGCTCACATAGAATGGAAAGCTGGACGACCTTGAGGAGATAATTGCAGAATTTGACAAAACATGCATTTGCTAAAAAATAGCTGACTACACCTTTAATTTAGTGAGTGTCCACTGCATTTTCCTACTGTATGTTGGCAGTTTTTTTGTAAATAAGCAATATCTGCACTAAAACATAAAGCTGTTAAAAAGATGGAAGCTTTATGCTTTAAGTAATTTAACTGTGAAATAATATATCAGGAAGTCGCACAATTTGTTTTAGTATTGATTCATGTTGCAATTCAATTAAATTAGTTTCAGATTTTCTGTTATATTATACAGGGCAATTAGGCATTGCAAGGTATGACCAGTAATACATATATCATAAAATATAAGTTGTTATTATTACAGTTCCTTAACATGTTAATTTGTTAAATTAAACTGTTTCATAAGATGAGCAGGTAGAATAAAACAAACTGATTTAAAATAATACACTTAATTTATCATTCTTATTTCCTGTATAAAGACTGATAGAGATATGATTACAGTAATATTTTTATGCTCGGAACAAGGACTTATTATGTCCCAGCCATACCCCTCCCAAATAGAAAGTGTGCCCCACCCCAATCTCTGCACCGCTGTGACCCCATCCTCTTCTGGGATCCTCTGCTCGGCTTGGTTGCCATAGTTACCGCCTCCAGGCTATTCCGTAAGGTCACTGGCGATGGCAAGCACTACCCTCTGAGAGCAAGCATAACTAATGTTCTGCAGGTTGAGGCTTGATGTAAAGAGCCTCATTTGACAGCCTACTGTACAAATACTCAATTACGCTTGCTTAAAGGAAATGATTTGTTGAATCTACCGGCACAAGACTTGCGTGACATCAGCGTTGCCCCGGCAATGGCGGCTGATTGCACAGGCTGGAATTAGGTATTGATCAGAGGAGGGGGGCTGGCGCCAGAGACTAGAAATGTTCCACTGCTACGATTTCCAGAGGATGGGGGTTGGTGGGAACCTGCACACTATGCCCCTGCTCAAAGAGCTGAAAACCCCTCAGGAACCAATTTACACATGGCTACAGTGCAATAGCTGCAGCAGTCAATAATGGAAATCTGATGCCCTCTTTGCCATCAATGTGACCGCCTCCCTCTCTCTCTCTCTCTCTCTCTTTCTCGTTAGAGCACCTTGAAAGTTCTAGGCCAGTCCATGGACCACGATAGATTTCCAATTGTGCAAGGATATTTTGACTTTGGCATTCTCCCTGTAATTACACCTGTAAGTAAGGCTGTAACCCTGACACAAAACCTGATTAAAAAATAAAAAAGTAATTATGTCAGTCTTATTTACATTCATGCAAACTGTATAATATATTTTTAAATCATATTGTGATACCAGTTCCAAACAAAAAAAATGCAGTATATAATGAATAACGCTCAAGGCATTCATTTATGGGATCTTCCTAAACTTGAATTTGAAAATTACATGTTTGTTTTCAGCAAACTGAGCCCATTATTTTTTTTAAATTTATTTGGTGATTTAAGAAGAACCTTTTAACCATCACCGTGTTACTGTAGTTGAAACAGTCTGTTTGACATTTTCCCATGTCAGAATCTTTGCATATGTCGACTAAGCAGGAAGTCAAAATTCAGCAAAAAAAACTCCCTCTTCTGGCAGTGCTTTGTAGTGCAGTCCCTAGTGCCGTATAACACCCCCTGACATCTGAGTATAGTTAACAAAACGGATCACTATATCCAAATTTCTCCCTCCAAGTTCTGGGACCTCTGTCCTAAAAAAGATAGAGCTGTCTCCTTTACATTGCACAGACCTAAGAGATGTCAGCCCCCTGTCTCATCACAGGGCTCCATTATAAAAGACATTTCCAATAATGTGATATATGCGTATAAAAGTATCCTCTCAAAGGCCTGCCTCTAATAGAAGCCAGCTATCATCAAGACCGAATTCCAAGACCTTAGTGTAATGGAAAAAAGGCCTGCCTGCACTTCCCAAGCAGGCAACTGCCTGCTGTTTGTTGCTGTGGAACCGGGCTGTGGTCACTACGGTGCTCTGGGTATTCAGCCCAGAAGGGAACCATAGGGTGGGGGGTGGGGTGAGGGGGTTGATGTCACCAAATACACCCCTTACAGCAGAATTATGGCCCCCATCATCAGCACAGCTACGACAGCTTCATAAACTTTGATTTAATCAGACAGGGGAAATTGAACCATTATATGAGATAATCTACACCTCTGTGATGATATATGTCAGGCGTGATGCACGGTGGCTCTGATTACAATTCATCGCCCTTCCTAGAAGCCTGAGTAAAGTGTTATAACACACAAATCAGAGTCTGCATCTATGAGGTTGTCTTTTGCTTTGCTCTCATTTAGTCGAATTCCACATTATTTCCTCTGTAAGGTTATTGTATTATACACATTTGTGCTTCATTCCTTATAAAGGACTCAATGTCACTGCTTTGTTGCCTGAAAACACAATCAATGAAGGTCTTCCCACCCCATCCAGTGAAAGTCAAACACGACCTATCTCACGCCGTTCTGAGCCGTTCTGTCAAATCTTAGAATCAGGCCCATATTTCTTGAAGTCATGTTGTGCTAGTCCCTCACTCCAGTTTGTGTGTGCAGCCACACCTAATATACAAAAGATCTATTGAAATATGCATGAGCCTCATGATGCCCGCACTAAAAATACGCTCAAATAGGGAATACATTGACAGCTCTGTTATTGAGCTCTCCTTGAGCTTCCTCTGTCACAGCAGCCACGGATCCCTCTCAAGACTCATGTATTATCAAGAGCACGCATTCCCCGCTCTCTCTCTCTCTATCTCTCCCTCTCTCCTTTTCTCTTTCTCTCTCTTTCTCCCCCTCTTTCTCTCTTTCTCTCTCTTCCACAGAAAAATACAAACACACTTACAAAAAAATGGCAGCCTGCATAAGCTACAATTTGAGCTACTGTACGATTACAAATTGCAATTTATTGTTAAAGTTATGATAAAATAATCCGTGGAACCTAAAAGAACAACAGAGCTCTGGATTCTCAGAGATGTAAAACACATTGCTTTGTAAAAGCAAAGGGAGGGAGGGGGAGATAACCCAACCACCTACAAAGTAATTTCAACAATTACCCCCGTAATAAAGTAAGTGGCTCTTTTACTGTCATATACAATCTAGAGGGCAAAGTTTTATGCCACATTAGCCGCTGCTCTGCTGTAAAGAATGATAGATGGGCAAGAAATGGCCACCAACATATCCACCAGGGTAAGGGCTTTTTATTTGACATATATGACACCGAAGCCGGCTCATATTCTTTCAACCCTGTGGTGTTATTGCTTCTGTTCAAACACATTTTCAATATTAAAACACAGTAAACGGTGCCGTGGTTGTGTCTAGTGGCTGTAAAGGTGCTGCTTTACAGTTTGGACCAAGACACCAAATTGGTAGGCATCAGTACCAGTTACACCTCTGTAATTGGGCGTACTTTAGAGAGGTGCTATGAAATAGACCGCTGCAACTTTAATAAGTTCCAGAGTCCAGGGCTCAGCCTCGCGGCTCCCAAGGTGCTGGTCTGAGTTAGCTAACATTTATCACGTAAACATCTAACACCACTCCTGCTAAAGCAGACAAATGCCTTCCTGCTCTGGAATCCCTTCCGTAGCCATCAGAATCAGGGCAACAAATCCAGCTTTAATAGTTATCTATGGAGTCCCTCGCATGCAATGAACACCCACATTTATTTCTTCGCTTTCTCCCGACGAGGGTAAGTGGATCAATTAGCGAAGACTACAAGTTCAGCATCTTTACACATAGTATCAATTGTTAAGTTGAGCAACAGCAGGTCCCCAGATTATCTCTGATCTGTAGCTCCCCTCCCGCCGAGGCCAGCTTCTCTCCCTCTTCCAACCAGATCTAAAGCTATAGCCTCATTACAAAGTATCTTCTGATGCACACAACCTTGGCACACACCTTAGTGCTAATGGCCCACATTGATTTTTAATTAGTAACAGTTTTGGATGGAGGCCAACCTGAGTGGACTTTTATGAATAACTAATCACCTTTTAGTTTTAAGGGTTGAAAGGGCTCCTAAAAGTGGATTGTCTGAGGCATTAACAACACATACTACACAGTGTGCAGCACAAATGATAGGAAAAGCTACATCCTGGATAATGTATTGTTGACCCTACAAAAAGAAAGTTCTGTGCAAGGCTGCTGTAAAGTGGTTACTGGGATGAAAGTGGGTCAGGTCAGATGTGGTCTCCGGGTTGCTGAATATTTTGGGCCATGGTATGAAATGTCACTCCACATTAAACACATAAGTCCAATGAGACCTCTTTGAAGGAAAAAAAAAGAAGAATTCACCTGCCATAGTCAATATCTTTGACAAACTAGGCCAGTGTTTATGAGCGTAGAAAGAAAGCCTCAAAAGCACTTCCTGTAACCTTTTAGAGTGTTTTGTGAGCACTTAGATTATTACTGTGTCCATTAGGTGTGCTATAGACAAAAAGGGTCCTTACGGAACCTTTAGGATTTTTTAGAAGGTGAAACTGCACAATAACCTTTTTAGGGTTGATCTGAAGGCTTACGAAATTCTTACTATATAAATGTACTTTACATTATTTGTTTTTACTCTACTATTACTACTATTTCCTATAGGCTTACAACATGCTAATTGCAGTCATGGTTTCAAATGTAGAAAATGACCATAGCGGTTTATCAGTGCTTTACAGCAGCAAGAGCATCAGCTGCTGGCCAATAATGGTAATAATGGCAGGAGGACAGACCAGTTTGGCAGCCGACAGATGTTTATATTTTGAATCACAATTAACACTTATAAGTGTTCAATATTATTATTCTTATTATTATTCGTATTATTATTATTATTATTATTATTATTATTATTATTATTATTATTATTATTATGTAATGTTTTTAATAATACTAAAACATAATAAAGACTTTATTTTGGGAGAGGCTGAATTATATGGTATTGAATAATATGATAATATTAACATTAATGCACAGAAATGAAATGAATCTGCTTCACTGGTGCTCATTGGGCTTTACACACACCTCCATGTGTTTGTGTACTGTGTACAGTATATCTATATGTAATGTACATATGTGTTTACCTTGCTCGGGGGCATGTTTATACCCACCTGGGTGTGCAGGGTATCTCACACACACACACACACACACACACACACACACACACACACACACACCCACACACACACACATACATGCACACATGTGACCCAGCAATCCACTCAACAGTAATTTATTGGTGTAATCCATCATTATCATGTTTTATTATAGCCACCGTTGGAGATATAATTCACAAATAGGAACACACTGTAGTGATGACAGTGAGGGAGAGGGATGTCCTTTTCCTTCGTCCTCTGCCAGGAGCGTCCAGGAGCCACTGTGGCCCCTTATTCCAGAGACCCAACCCCGGGAACAGGCAGGGGAGCTGGGGACTGCAGGGGAGCAGGAGACTGCCCTGTTAGCCCATTGCATTGTGGGCCAGCAGGACTCCCATTAAGTGCCAGAGTGCGAGAGAGGGAGAGAGAGAAAGAGAGACAGGGGGAGTGAGAGAGAGAAAGCGCCACAGCAACAGCGTCGCCATGGCGTCACATGACCACCTTTGTATTCGGCGGCCATAACTCACTGCCATTGGGCTGGGATTGATCCCTGGCCGGACACTCCCCGGAGGATCCCTGGCACTCAGTGGAGTTTGATCCCTCAGATTAATGCAATAGGGATTCCCGAGCCAGGCCTTTGTCTGCCAGGCCAAACGCTTACGTCCCCTGAATTTGTATCCAGCAAAGGTTGGGTCCCATGTTTATTTGGGTAATGAATTGCTGTAATTAATGCACCTATTGATTCCCCCTCGGTGTCTCCCACAAAGGCCAGTCCGATTTCTAATTTAAAGGGAGTGGAAGTGTTAGAAAGAGGATGAGGAAAGAGGAGAGGGCAGTATAGGCAAAACAATCGCACCGCGTGCCTGTAGAACGAGAGCGTAATTGTTCTATGAATCACATTTGAATGCATTCAATTAAATCTCTCAAGTTCAGGGCATTTGCTCTGCGCTGGTGCTGTTATTTCACCTCTGCTTCCCTCCCTGGTTGTAATAAAAATGCAAATCCTCAGAGGGCACCAGGCAGCCAATAAGGACGTTTGCCAAGTAGGGTCTTGCAGCTTCGGTGTTGCACTAATAACCACAATGCAATTTTCTCAGACAAACAGGCGTGAGTACATTAGCATATAATCCCCTGAAATTATGAATGCACTAATCTCTATCGCTGTGGAGCTTGGAGGTATAGCAAAACCACAACTCAAGGACAATGTGAACAGTTTTCCATTTGCTAGACATTATAGTTTCAATTATTAATCTGTGAAAAAGACCTAGGATTTGTTCCATGCGCGGTGTGTGGCTGGCAGAGCTCCAGTAGACGCTGTTAATGTCCTCCTTGCAGTAGGGGCTGTGTGGTTTGCCCTATGTAAACACCTGGTCACCGCTGCCATGGAACGTCTAAACCACAGAACAATGAACACAGCCAGCTGCTCTATCTATTATTTGTTTGTTGACGTCCACCTCAAGAATTGCCTTTGTCCCTCGTGAGTAATTACAAGAAAATGAGCCTTTGACCTTTGATTCTTATTGAAAAAAAACAGGAATTAAGTGTAATATTGTCAATATGTGTGTATTGATTGTAATAGTAATTACTACAAAATACCAAGACACTCCAGAGGTGGGTGGTTTTACTGTTTGAAAGAAGCTGAAGCAAAATAAACGACATCACAGGAAACAGATACCATTACACACATCCTGGATTTACAAATTTGATGGATATTCAAGAAGTGCACATTTGTGTAAAAGCAAACAATTTGGTTATTCATCTCATTAATAACACACTAAATCATGGCCATTGGCTTAGCGTATTGTTTGATTCCAACAACAATGATGATGAATAATGATTCATTCAAGCCATCTAGATTTCCTTAGAACCTACTGTATGGCGTGCCTTATTAAAGACAAAATAGGTAGAAGACTAATTAAGCAGAGCAAATAGCAATGACGGCATGCCCAACTGCCAGAGCCAAGTAAGAGCTTGAAAAATGGCTCCCCGGCAATTTCAATTAATCAGTTGTATTTTGCTTAATTTTGTTTGACGTTGGCAGAGGAAATGTCCTCTGGGAGCATCTGTCCTTTGACCGCTAATGCTTTAGTAATTCTCCCATCAGTAAGACCATGATTGAAAAAATAATGTGCATGCGTGTGTGTGTGTGTGTGTTTGTATGGGTGGGCGGGTACATGCACGGGCCCTTTGCCAATGAAGCGCATGCAGTGGGTGTCCACTTGCGGTAGGTGCACACCGATGTCCACATCTGTGCACATCTCCTGCAGCCTGGTCCATTCATCTACTGCAGTTGACGGCGAAGCCCACACAACTGCGAGTGGAACCTGATTAACCTTACAGTGACTCCCCAAGCATGTGACCAGGTCTGCTTCCCCTCCTCTCCAACCCATAACCCAGAAAGGAGATGTTGAAGCTCACCTCTGCTACGGTGATGAATTAACAATGGAACAATTCAATGCCCCAGTAATTACCAAACACTTTGGACACGGCAACATTTGTCAGCTCTGTCACGCCGGTTTCGCCGGTATCGGTGGCTTCGCCCGAAATGTGCGGGGCTCCTTGCTCTTCCTAACTTTGTTTTCTCTGACGCAGATTAGATCTGCCACCCCATTACAGATTCATTTTGCTAATTTTTCATGTCTGCACTGTGCCCCATCTGCACAGGGCTGATAATTGTGGGGACCAGCCCTGGTGATTAACATCAGCAGAATTAATTACGCCCGCCATTAAGGCTCCAGGTTGCACACAATGATCAAGAGAAATTAACTTTCTCCCAGGCCCCTAAATCATCTCACCTTCAAGTGGAGTGATGGCAAAGAGACAGGTCTGGAGTCCTGGCCCCTACTCGCCACCTCCTTAACCAAACACGGGGGGTGCGCACGTCCAACGCCCCGCGTCCCGTTTTCCCAGCCGAAGAGCTTACGGCCATGGCTGATGGGTATCAATTACGCTGCCGTATGGGTTGGGATGAGGGAGCGGTGCCCCGGGTTTGGTGACTGATGGAGCTGGGTCAGAGCCACACTGCAGCTGGAGACCAGGGGGCCTGTCTGCACCTCTGGCCAGAGAGCTCCAGCCAGATGCTGGCCGAGGAGGGGGAAGGGGAAGCTATATACCTTCACTGCACACTGCATTCTGATGCGAGTAGCAGTCACAGAGGCAAGTCATATATTTTGACCTTTTAATAATGTATTCATATTACAGTATCAGTAATTAGTGGATATTTAGGAAGATATTATTCAGTTATATTCAAGATATTAACAGTTATGATTTAAAGGACACATTTTGTTCACAAAGATGTATTAAGAAGAACAGTATCCCAGTGTTTCTTATCCTGTGGGACTGGAACCTTCCAGAAGGTTGGAAGGCAATTTTAGGGGGGGTTGGGGATGATTTAAAGGTGGCATCAGCAATTGTAATTTGTACGCTAATGCCCCTTTTTGTCAAATTCACCTAATATGTCCTCACTGTCCGTAGTTGTGGTTGCCCGCCTGTGTGCACGCTGAAAAAGAAACCCTGTGTGTCTACATGGCGCTGTCTACAGTATGTTGGTAGGAACACAAAGTGGTGCGGACCGCACCACACAATGCCAGGCGTGTCCTGTTTGTGGGGCGGAGCTTCGAGAGAGACCCTAGGGCAGTGAAGGGAGAGGTGTTTTTGTTTTCATCAAGTTCAAATATCGATATTCCTCTTGCATGACAAAGTAATCTTAATTATTACTTTACTGTATGTAATGTTTGATTTTCAGTGATTCAATTCCGAAGATTTTTTCGCTGTGCACGTTTTAATTGTTAATGTTGTTACATTGCTTGAGCTCCTCCTGCACCATACTCGTCCATGTGGAGGGTCTCAGGCGACGATCTTCTTTCTGGGGCTCACAGGTGAAAAAGTTGCAAAGAGTCGCTGAAGTGTGCGTACAGTAGCCAGAGCCAGGCCTCCGCAGAGGGAGAGCGATGTGTTGGTAAGCTATGCTAATGGTGCGGGCCCCCTGCCCCTGCGGCAACAAGAACAGTGGTAATGTCAGTGGGAGATAAGCAAATTGTGCCTGTATCATATTGACCTGTCAAGGTTAAGCAGTGTGCGGCAAAGAAACTCTCCATCCTTCTCACTTCTTTCCTTGACTACTGAAGACCACAAAGGGGGTGGGAGGAAAGAGAGGAGAGGAGCATGAAGATGAGCAGGAAGAGGAGGAGGAGGAGGAGGAAGAGGAGGAGGTGCTGTTGAGATGAGAACTTGCTCCAACCCTCTAACAGGCGGCCCGGTTGAGGTAGGCAGCAGGAGGCATGCAGAGCCACGTCTGGGTGTGCTGGGTTTGGCTTACTGCTCTCGTTTAGTCTGATTAGATTTAGCTCTGCAGGATCTAATTATGCTCAGGCACAAACCCCTTCGGAGTTTCAGTCGCCATATTGTGAATGTCAGGCTCTGAGACATGGCCATTAGCTTGCAAACCTGTTTGTGTGCGTTGTACAGTACTGTAAATACAGTATACATACTGTACATAATGTACTGTACAGTATACAGTATGTGGCTCATATACAACAACTGTCAATGCTTGTATGGTAATACAATCCAACTGTTTTGACAGCTAAAATAATCTAGTAATTTCATAAATAACTCATGCAAAGTGAATTTCTGTGGTTCCACATTGTGCTATGTTGTGATTTCCAAAAAGAAGTAATTATTTTCACTATACTACACTTTTTCCTAAAATTATAAAAGAAATATTAAAAAAAATAATAAAACATAGGCATTATATGTTTTGTATGAACATTTTCAGAGGCCATTAAAACAAGCAGGAGGTAATTAATGAATACATAATTCTTGAAATCATATCATCACCTTTGTAAAACCATCTCGTGACCCCAACTTGTACATTGGGGGGGTCCCATCCCAAACGTTGACACCCACAGGATGAGCTGTTAGCACAGAACAGCAGCAGCATGCAGATGCTTGATCTCGTGGTGATTGTCACAGGGATCCAGCTCTAATTACAGACACCACTTTGCTTAAATTCAACAGAATCCCCGGGATGAGCAGTCAGCATGTTTCGCTTTCCTAAAAGGATGCGAGGTGCCGTATCATCAACTCCATCTCCACTCCAACGCCGCCCCTGAATGATTTAATAAGGTTAAAAGACGAGTCAGCAATTACCCCCTGCTCAGCAGAGGAAAACACCATCGTGCCGCAGCTGTAGAGAATGCTAGACGCCGCATCGACAAAAGAAATCTCACAGTGCTGCTGTTTCCTGTACAGTACGGTGACTCTATAGAAGTAATATATGGGCTTTGCTTCATCATTTCTATTTTTATTGTGACCTTTTGCTCTTGGGTGCTTATGTGCCTGTATGCTCGTCCACCCTATAGTCTCTCCACACAGTGAGACAGTCCAGAGGGTGTCAGAGTGCCATTTACGGCCAATAGGCTGTTGGGAGGCAAGTAAACAGAGCACGCGAGCACACCCTGTACAAAGTAGTCCCCTTTGACACCGGCACTCAACAAATCAGAGGAGAGGGCCCGAGCCAGAAGAACAGGAGGCCCTGTTCTTTCTGGTCTTTTAGAGTTTCAGCATGCTTCCCCCAACACTACCCCCCCGCCGCCCCCCACCCCGAGGAATGTGGCAAGCTGAAGGCAGCTAGGACAGCCAGGCATCTGGGGCTTGATTTTTCTAACCTCGACTTATAATACGAGACACCTTGCCTGCCCCAGAGGGAGGGGGCTGATCGGTCCTGCCCTACATTGTCCCCGCTAAACTAATTTTCACATGTTTTCTATGTGGGTTACCATTCCCGCCACAGGAGGCCTGTGTATGCGCGCGCTTGTGTGTATGCATGTGTGTGTGTGTGTGTGTGTGGGAAGTGGTGGAGGGAGGGGGGGGGGGGGTCACAGAGCAATATAAAAATAGGAGTCCGAGTTTGATTTATTATAT
>JAODUG010000014.1:2996395-3008197 GCA_027564795.1 Aphredoderus sayanus
GTGTGTATGCATGTGTGTGTGTGTGTGTGTGGGAAGTGGTGGAGGGGGGGGGGGGGTCACAGCTCAATAGAAAATTAGTCGTCCGAGTTTCAGTTATTAGATAATACTTCCTGTATTAGCGCGGCTGTGGAGATATGGGGCAGATTTACAGCTCCCCGCGGCAGGCGAGCTCCACTGCAGCGCAGGGCCGCGTTTAACCCGCTCATTAAACAGAGGATGTCATCAGTCCACGGCGCCGCGCGGTGTTACATGTCGCACGTATCCGCCACAGACCTGCCTCTGTCCTGCCTCGTCCACAACATCCTCTAAATCTGTCACTGCCGCCCAGGCCAGGGGGAGGTGGCGTGGGAGGAGGGATGGGGGGCGGTGGAGGGGGGGGGGGGTTCCACGTTAGCCCCTCTCGTTGCATAAAGCATGCGAGTGTATGTGGGGAGGAAGGGGTGGAGGAAGGGGTGGAGGGCGGGGGGGGGGCTTTTGGAGTTTGAACAAGAGGGCTACAGCCTCCGGCCGGCGCCATACTGTAGCAATGTGTGGGACGGCGTCCCCGCCATACGCACGCCGCCCACTGCAGCGCTGAGCGCCGTACGCGGGCCAGATAAGCGCAGCAGGGGGAGATAAGGGAAGACGGCCCGAGCAGATATTGTGACGGCACATCCACGTGAAACGCCAAGCCTGTTCTCTAGCCGCGGCCCTGCACAGGAAACAGGAACGGGCTTTTTGTCTTTCATATGCTTGTCATGCGTGTGAGAATCCCGTGTAGCCTACTGTGATAGTGACTGTGGCTACTTTTAGTAAATTATCGATGTCATGCCATTATAATTCTGTTCTGCTTTCTCACATTATAGAGGCCTAACCTAACATTCTCACGCTCTGCTCAGTAACCTGCAAAGAATAGGTCATAAAGACCAACTACAAATGTACAGTATAATAAAGACAGGGTTTGCCATACAGTTTCTTATGCTTTTGGGAATGTGCAAATAACAGAAGGAGGAAGTTTATACCTCAATATGCTTCTGGTTATCACCTCACCTTATACAGTATTACACATTTCTTATTTCTACTTTACATTATATATTTGAATAGGCATACAAGTATTTAAAGGTGAAGTCAACAATTGCTCAAAAACGTTTTAGAAATATCCCCCCATGGTCCTCCAGCTGCCCATTCTACAGTATGTGCACACTGAAAAGAAATATCTGGTGTTTCTACACAGCCCTGCTTCTACAAATGGGAACACAAACAAGGTGCAGCCTGCTAACCTGACACGTCAGATGGTTGTTACCCACTCACAACGTAGTTCTATGCACACAACCATCTGGGAACTAAAGCTTGTGAGATAAGGTTGGTCTCCCGAGGCTAGCAGACTGCACCACTCTCCTAGCCTTGGCAATGTGTGTCCAAAGTGGGGGGCAAAGCTTCTGAAGGAGCATCCTAGGGACTTGAAGGAAGAAGTGTTTTTGTTGTGAAGTTAAAATATTTACAATCTTTCACCATATTAGCTGACTCCACCTTTGAGCATTAATTTAAAGTGTAATACGAATATATACACACTCACTTAATGTTCAAAAACATCTTACAAAATAATTTAAGAAATTAAGAAAATCAATCATCAAGTTTTACTGTTTATAGGCTTGAATTTGGTTATATATTTTTGTTATATGTTGTACGTTGGTCAAGCTGTTCTCTCCTATGTTTGTCCAACATGGTTATTGGGGGGGGAATTAACAACAACATTTTATTACTTTAAAATACACATATAATCATAAGTTCCCTGTCTGGATAAAATACCATTGTGGATTTACTCTGGTTGACTTGCAAAATGACCCATGCCAGCACTGGCTATTATGCTACATTAGTCACTGCCTCATGGGGGCATGCAGACCTGATAGTTATTCCTCTTTAAATGCAACATCACCAAATACAAATTATGAGATCATTTTTGGGGAGGGGAAACTATAGTTTGGGGAGGGGAAACACTCTTGTGTTGTATGTTTGCTATTTTTGTTAATTAAATATCTCTGTGTGCTTGTCTGTGTCTGCTTACAGTATGTATATATGTGTGAGTATATGCGCATGTGTGTATGCGTTCATGCCTGCATGTATATTGGATCACCAGCTGTGAAGGTCATTATTCAGCTGCCTGGTAGTGATGCAGATAGTGTTTACAGTATCCAAGCGATGCCATTAGACATCATGTCCACAGAAATGTTGTCTGTTGCTTCTCATCCAATAGATGCTCCTCTCATCATCAACAGTGCAATCATTCTCAGTGATAACAAAACACAGGGGGAGGGGGAGGAGGCCAGCCCTCCAAGATGGATGCGTGTTATTGTTTGTGGGATGACAGTGGGTTTCAATCAGGTCCTCTGTGCTCTAATCCCAGGTAGATGTTGAATCGCTGAGTCAGTTACTGCTCCATCGATCCATCACAAAGGGCTAGTAGTGGGCAGGTGTAGTCCCCGGCTCCCTGGGGACAGAGGAAACACCTGCCCTCCGCTACCGAGTCTTCATCATCCCACCATTCCTTTGTCTGGCACTGCCGGGAGCTCAACGTCGAGCCCCGGAAAACTGTGAAAGCAGCACTTTTGTGCTCGTTTGTTGCCTGTATACAAAAATTAGGAAGGGAGAGATGGTGTTCCCTTGCCTCCCATGCCTTCCCTTGCCACTACCCCCAGAAAGAGGAGGAAAACGTGCTTGGACCGCACACAAATGCCTCACAGACACGTAAATACACACAACATGTGCAATGCAGTCACCGAATCTTCGTATTATCACACAATTCCCAGTTTATTTTCTGAGAACCCCGCAGTGTGAGAGCCCGCTGAGGGAAAGCATTGTGGCTATTGCTACATCTGAGAGCGGCAGACCACTGAGGAGTGGAGAGTCTGTTTCCCCTGCTGCAGGCAGTCAATTAGTGCCAGAGGGAAACACAGCAGAGCTCTGTTGCTCTTCGCCAAGGAGCTGTAAATAAAGGTTTTTATTACACTACACTATCTGCTTTCACTCCGTGGACATCAATACACCAATGCACTGTTTGGGTAATCATGCCTCCTCTTCCTATTTTCTCACTAAAAACAAAACACACAAAACAAACAAACAAACAAAAAATAATACATTTATACACTGTTTTGATTTCCATGCAAATTCTTTGAATGATGTATTACCTTTACAGAAGATATTTTAGCTCTCCCACTTTTGAAGCGAATGACCAAGCACTTTATTGCTCCCTGGGAGGGTTTGCTAGCTCCTACCTGCCTATATTTAGGAAAAGGAGAAAAAATATTACAAGCCCGGTGTTGACCTATAGCTTATTAAAAGGGCTTTGCAATGTCTGCTTGGTATTATCAATATGCTTGTACAATAGGGATGGTGCCATAGCCACCATGTATCACATGCCAAATGGATCAGTCAATAGTAAAAAGTTGTGTTTTTGAATCCTCTATGGGATGTTATATAAAAGTGCATATAAAAGCAGCAAAATTAAAACAAGGAAGCAGAGATTAGGTTTGGCGGCCAGATTCAATAAACACTCCTGCAGTGAGACGTTTTTATAGTTAATTCATATAAATGGCAGAAATACTTTAGAATCCTCCCATCACCGTAAATTGGAACCGTTGGAATACTATTTCCCACGTGTTTACATGTGCCATATGGCACTGTATAATATAGGCATTAAGAGTGAAATCAATCCATTCCATTTTCACAAAAAACATAACTGACTGCAGAAAAGCCGCTTCCCCCATTTTAAGAAGCCTTATGCACGACAATAAACATAGTGTGTTGATGTGGAACCTAATAGATTGTAAAATAAATCATTTGAGTCCATCACTTGGGTGTTTAGCCTCGAAGGGAAAACGACAGAGTTTTATGAGTCTCATGAACAAAGGACATGCAGTGATTTGAGTTTTCATTAAAATCTGTTTCAAGGTTCAATGGCATTTGTGTCAATAATTCATTTATTTGGCTTGGAAGCAAATATTTGTGTTTGTGTGTTTTTACGTGACTACTGTTGACTTGTTGAGGAACCATACAGTATACAGTAGTGATATTCTGATATATCAATGTGTACAGTATAGCCTTTTCAGATGACTTATTAATTGTTACATGTATTTTGTTATTATTGTACAATCACATAGATATATTTTCAATAAATACTGTCTAGATTCCTGATTATGTGTCTGCTGCATTTGTTTTACTATATCCTTACTAAGTACATGTTTACTCTCATTTGTGCACATTTTTAACAAGGTTCAGAATGAATTTAGCTTTGCAAACATTGTAGTGATTGTGATCAGACAGCTCTACAATGCATTTAGCCTAAGTGGTTTAGCCTATTCAATGTTTTTATCCATTTAATTGTTTTACTTACACTTTTGTGTGAGACAGAATTAGAGAAGGTGGGTGGGTTGCTGAGGGAGAGAAACCAGAAACCAAAAAGCAAGGCCATAGTCACCAACTTTAGCTCCTGTAAATTGAATGCTGATTCTATTTATATTTGGTGTGATTTACACCCAGTTTCCTCAATGCGAGTGAACAGGAAGCAGATGTTGGGAATTGTTCTTTCCCTGAATTCCTCAGAGAGAGATCCTGGTCAACACTGATGTGTGAGATTGGCTTTGTACTTGCATGCGAAAAGGTGCTAGACTGTGACTGAATTCACCCACTGGTTTCCCAGCTCTGGATCTCCATTTCCTCACAGTTTCCACTTGCGTATGTCCGTCTGTGCGATCCCAGGTTATGATAGCCAGGCTTCCCTCATGGACAGCTACGTTTTCTCTGTACAAGGTCAGCTGTAACACCCCTCTGCTCCACAGGCAATGGGTGTGTATGTTTTGGAGGCATAAAGTACGTCAACATAATTCAGGGATAGGCCTAATTCAGGTTGAACAGAGCTGATGTAAAAATGTATCAGTTACATTTTTTTCTTCTTGAAAATATAACACTTCATTCATGTCACAATATCTACTATACATATCTAAATCAAACAAATGTGTTACTCCCTAATTATCAGGGTATTTGGCAATGTCACAGAATGGTCACTCAACAATTACAGTCAGACAAATGACAGAAACAAATTATGAACATATTCACAGTAATTATGATATATTTGTAAATAGTCAAGCTGTGTGGCACGTGGGGAAATAATAGTTTAGGATCCAGGAAAATTGCTCGACATTTACAAGGTGATATGCAATCTGGAAATAAAAAGGTCAAACTTTTCATGGACAATAGTGCCATCTAGAGGAGATTTGAAACATAACATTTTAATTTGAAATCGTCAGGTTCATCGTCAGTATTATAATATTATTTTTGGAATGTTATTCATTCTTATATTTTGTGAGTACAGGAATGTTATTAGTAGGATATGTACTTACATATAGTCTATAACTTTTTTTTTTTTAACTGTCCTCACATTACATTAATTTACAAAGTTGAGTTGTTTCAGCATCAATAGATAGGCTATATGGTGCCATCTACTGTTCAGCAAAATTAATCTGACTTGGAGAAATAAATCCCAAATGAGAAAAACATACGATTTGCTTTGTTTCCTGTATTATGTGCCATTTGTATTTGTATTTTTGGTTGTTTTTAGTAGTATGTTTCATTCAAGAATCACCGATGGGTTTATACATCACTGTCTCCTCAGAGCAAGTGGCATTTATTGGCTTGTTCTACACAAAGATTTACTGCACATGAAGTTTTTGCTGACAGGGTGCTCTTCAATGGTTTGCTCTCAGATATATGATAAACCATAATTTGGGAGCATTAATATGGGTATAAAACTTTTATTAATTATTTAATTATAGCCCTAAGTGCTGCCTTTTAGTCCATACAAGGATGTCATCTCACTATCTCATGTAAAAGGGGGCTGACAGGTGATAGTTACATCATTCATTTGTCTTCAATCTAGTTCTAAATCAGTGTAAAATCAAGACTGTTTAATGGGGAACAATAAATATTCATTTAAGTTCTTTCTTTCATTTTTTCATTGTTTCTTTCTTTCTTGATATGTAAATGAACTGCTAGGCTACTTTTTACATACATATTTCAGTTCCCCAGAACTACACATACAGGCCTACAATCCATAACCACATAACTGTTTGAAAATGTATTCTAAACTAATAGACATGCTCAAATACGTCAAAAACATATAATATAGAAAAAATAAAAGAAATATTGAAAATTTATATGTATGTAAATATATATAGAATGTATGTAAATATATATATACACAGTATATACAGTAAATACAGTACACTATATACTGAATATAAACATACACACACACACACACACAGTATATACTGTGTTGAACAAAGGATCCCATGCAGGCACATACTGTAGAAAAAGACATCCTTAGCAGGTGGTAATGCGAGGCTTGTGATATATTGTGGTGTCAGGGGGCAGTTACGTTCAAAGACTAAGGGGTGTGATCAACAACCAAACAAACATGTTGTCCGGAGGTTGGGGCAAGGATATGTACACAGAGCATCAATCAAACTACATCTGTGGGAAACTGATACTGTATGGTGGGCACTTGTAGCCCCTCACTCACTATACATCTCAAATACAAGACTGTTAAAGGCCCTAGTTGTAACTGCTGCATTGAGTATGTGATGTGTTTATCACACTTTCATAAGGTTATTAATACCCAGAAATTATAACACTAACACTGGGTTTGTTTGTTAAATACAGTACAACTTAGTATTGTACCTTACATATGCTACACTTGCATGCAAATGAAAGCAACATTAAATTAATTGCCCTTATAGAATATAGGCATTATTTGATAGGAGAAACTGTGGTCTGTAGTGTGTAGTTTATACTCCATGAATATATTTTTGTATGATAGTGTAATAGTAATTATGATCTTTTAAATTATGTAAAAAATTGATAAGCAATTGAATTAAACCTATTAAAATAGAACTACTGTAGACCAATATAACAAACAAAAAGGTAATATTGGGATTAATAAGAAAAGTTAAGCAATGACTGTCATGTGTTTTGAGCCATTTAGCAAAGAAGTGCAAGCACTCAAAATGAAAGAAAGATTCTGGAATTTGTTCACTGCTTGTTGTATTCTTTGGCTTGTGCCAACAAACGTCTAGAGAGTAGTTTAAGTGGGCATGGCATTTGGAGAAAGTCCTCATCTGCTCTCCACAATGAAGAGTCACAGTAAAGAGACAATATAAAATTGTTTCTTACAAAAGTTTAACCAAAAAGAGATTTGATGACATATGAATAGTACCTAATAATATCATATAATGTATCTACAGTTCTACACAAAGTACAATGCACAGTATTATTTCATGTTATTGTACTGAGAAACATAGCGATATAAAACCTTCATGATAGTACAGTGTTCATTAAATACTAGCATCCTATATGACGCAAAAATAATATTACTGTTACTCTCATTAATATTTTAAGGAAAACACAAGGAAATATACAAACTATATGTACTAAAAACAGTGAAATAGCATTTTACTATAATCAACCTCTTTTTAATGTATTGTCCTGTTTTAATTTTAAAGAAAATCAATGTCAGCATATGAATGAATCCACAATAGACTAACATAAGCAAAAGAGTTACTCACAAAAAGCCCTGAATTTGAGATATGCATTTTGGGTAATAAATAATCATCATTAATGATGTCAGTAAAACATTTCCATTTTTATTGGGGCATTATTTTTCGCACGCTGTACAATAAAGTTAATGACAGACATTGTCTATAAACCAGTCAGAAATTGGGGGATGGTGGTCAGCTTTAACATAGTACTGTACCATGTTCAAATATCATATTCACCCAATTGCTACTGAGAAAGAGCTAACTAACTTGAACAAAAAAGGACATACCTGTATTATGTGTATTCAAGGATGGAAAAGAGTGGTATGTCCTTGTTTTTTTCCCTCAGTTTGGAAAGGAAGGTTCAGTCCAACCTGGGAGTGGGGAAGGTAATAAAATATTGGTTTCAAACTTAAATGTGACTAATACAGAAACATATTCCTTTATTTTCTAATATGCCTATATAAATCACATTTCTAAACTGTCCTGCATGAGATATGGCGATATTTCTATTACACCAGTAGATGGCGCAAGATGTCAATTTTTATAACATACAATTCAGGAAATTGTCAGTATTATAGTATATGATAGATATGTATTCCAATGTTTTGCGAAACGTACAGTATGTACTAAAAGGTCAAAATCTGTACCGTCAAACTAATATATTTAAGTTTATATCTTCAAGAACTAAAGGACTCGCCCGAACATGTCTGTCTAATCTGATAGCAGTATCGTCTTCAAGAGCCTCGCCCACTTGTCACGTGGTTAACATCATCCTGGTTCTGCAGTGGACGAGATATCTACGTAATGGAGGTGATGTTGTCTAAATAATAACACATATATAGCATATTTAGACAGTTGCACATTTCAATGACCAATATAAACTCTAATAATATGTAATTCACGGCTTTCATTTAACGTCCATTTCTGAAGGGGTCCAAGCGTCAGCAGCTGGCCAGCAATGTTCACGTTAGCTAATATTACTGGCTAGCTACAGTAGCTCTCAAGACAACAATAGTTGACATTAGCTTGCTACCTTAGGATAATTTTTGTTGAGCATTCTTTTGTCTGTTTAAAAAGTTAGCATAACAGGCACACAGAATATGTCGGGGTAACACAGTAAAGACTGGAGACACTCACTGCGAGAATGTATGGGCTAGTTATGTGAGACTAACCGCAAACTTAACATTAATGCCGCCAGACCCGACCTGTCAAACCTACTGGATATAGTGTATTGCTGTACAAATATATATATATATCTGGCTTATTGATCTATTTCTGTTTTAACAGGGTCGTGAAACGAAGGAACCTGAACAGCTCAGAAAGCTTTTTATTGGAGGTCTAAGTTTTGAAACAACTGAGGAGAGTTTAAGGGCCCATTTTGAGCAATGGGGGACACTTACAGATTGTGTGGTAAGTTACTGTACGTTTTGTGAAGCTAGCAACCAAGAAGCCACAATACACCCTAACCCTATTTGTGAACACACAAACAAACATGAAATATATAAACTGAACCTAGAATAACACTACTATCACTAGCAACATTTTGAATTATTCCAATCAATTGTCACAATCTCATACATGTGGCTACTGAAACTGTGTTTTAATATATATTTGTTTTGTTTTGCACAGCATACGTAAACGTTAGCCAAATTCGTTTTTATATTATATAATTAAAGAAACAGTACTTCTGTATATTTAGACTAACTACAATTGATGCTTAAGCTTTTATCCAAAGCGACTTACATGTAGTACATTTGTCAGTAGTTGGACATTCACAAACCGATGGGCTTGAACCCACAACCTTCTTGCTGGGAGTCCAACACCCAGACCACTATACCATCCTACACCCTATTCTAAATGGGTTTATATTGGGATTTGCTGCATCAAATCAGTATAGAATAATATCAACATTGATTATTTTAGAATATCATACAGTAGACACATTGTTTGAGTTGTCACATTTATTTCGTAGGAATTTACATCACAAATTTCACATAATGTGAGGTTTTACCTATTCTAATATGTTGATGTCTCACAGGTGATGAGGGATCCCAACAACAAACGATCAAGAGGGTTTGGCTTTGTAACATACTCCTCTGTAAATGAGGTGGATGAAGCAATGGCCGCAAGGCCGCACAAAGTGGATGGTCGAGTTGTTGAACCTAAGAGGGCTGTGTCCAGAGAGGTATAAAAATACAGTTAGGTGATAAAAGTATATTGCTTTTGATTACTTTGTGTTTATTGTATTTTTGTACTTTTTATTTTGTAAGGACTCCTCTAAACCAGGTGCTCACCTAACGGTGAAGAAGATTTTTGTTGGCGGTATCAAGGAGGACACTGAGGAGTACCACATACAGGAATATTTTGAGACATATGGCAAGATTGAATGCATTGACATAATGGAGGAACGCTCGACTGGGAAGAAAAGGGGATTTGCTTTTGTCACATTTGACGACCATGACACTGTGGACAAAATTGTTGGTATGCGTTTGATTAAAATTCCAAGAAACTTTTTGTGAAACATTATGAACATTTTAAAATGTCCCTTGTTTGTTTTACAGCCCAGAAATACCACACAATCAACAACCACAATTGTGAGGTTAGAAAAGCACTCTCAAAACAGGAAATGATGTCTGCATCCAATCAGAGGAGTATGTAACATTTACTAAAGAACAACAGTTAATAGCACTTGATAATGTAGCTTAAGTGATATTGAACCATACCATATCTTTATAGCTTCCTGCTTTTATTATGTTAAGTCAATACTTGATTGTTATATTTCTAGTAATGTTGGATTCAGGTGACTTAAATGTCCTATATATAATAATATTAAACATTATAGATAAAATACTATCTTCTGTGTAAAAGTATAGTGGCATTTGCATCCTGAGCAGAGAATGCATCACACTCCTCACACACACACGTGTGTTGTAATCCAAGTTCCTCTATTATTTGTTTTCATAGCTGTTCCTGCTGCAGTGCATGGATGTTATGTTAGTGCATGCCGGCGTGTGTGTGTGTGGCAGGCACACACACACATTCTGGTGCTTAGTGTGACATCCAGTGTTAGACAATTATATATATAGAGCCACTTAACAACAGTGAACAAAGGAATATTATGTGTATGGACAGATTGAGTCAAAGTATATCATCACAAATTAAAGTTTCCTCCAAAAAAAAATGTATTTATTAAAATCAGACAGAGGTGGAGGATCTGGGAATTATATGGGCAGAGGTGGCAGCTACGGTGGTGGTGGCGGCAACTTTGGCAGAGGTGAGTTTCACTGAATAAGCAGTGAAGTTAATAGTGTGGTCTAATTTAAATATAATGTAACTTGCCCCTCCTGTTCTTTAGGTGGATACGGTGGAGGGAGAGGTGGATATGGAGGAAATGACTACGACGGGTACAGTGGAAGAAATGGTGAGTTGTTGACACAATGCAACAATACCCTTGCCATTGTCACTGGGTTACTGTCTTTCCAGTGACCAGTTGGTTAGCTGTCTTATTTTTGTCTTGTGTTTGTCCCTAGGGGGAAATTATGGTGGGGGGCCTGGTTATGGAGGAGGCCGTGGTGGCTGTGGAGGTCCAGGATATGGGAATCATGGTGGAGGATTTGGGGGTGGTTATGACAACTACAACGACAGAGGTACTGATCTGACATTTTTAATTAGCCAATTAGCGAAGTGAAGAGTAATTAGCGAAGTGAAGGACCAGAATTTAACACCTGTAGTTGAATACTACCTTGTAACTTGACACATCTCACTTCTAGGAAACTTTGGTGGTGGGGGTGGTGGAAATTACAATGACTTTGGGGACTATGGTGGACAGCAGTCTAATTATGGCCCCATGAAGGGAAACAACTTTAGTGGCAGAAACTCAGGAGGACCCTATGGAGGTGAGTGCTGTTGAGCCCAATCTCAGTGTACGCCCTAAGCATTGAACACTCATAGACTTGAATTGTGCCACCTGCGTACTCGGCTCTGGTGCAAGGGCATGCAATAGTATACAACAAGCCAGCATTATCTTTTTATATATATCTAATGTTACCTGGCTATCCGTCAACTTACTTGGTTGCCCATTGATCCACACTGTATCACTAATCTAAAAGGAATAGAAGGGTTTTCGAACTATGTTTTTCCTACCAGCATCTTTGTGTATTTACACTGACTTTGCTTCCCCAGTCATTCCCAATTTTATTGTCACAGTGCTATGAATTGTGGCTTATCTCCT
>JAODUG010000014.1:3008297-3026439 GCA_027564795.1 Aphredoderus sayanus
TGTATTTACACTGACTTTGCTTCCCCAGTCATTCCCAATTTTATTGTCACAGTGCTATGAATTGTGGCTTATCTCCTCAAGCCAAGTATGTAAGCATGCACTTAATGTGCATGATGGACTCAAATGCCACAATGTTCAAATGTCAGACTGCCCACACGCACTTGCTGTTTTCACAGAGGGACAGTCAGATACTATAAGTCAATAAATGCAGACATCGAATTGGGTCTTTAACTCAACTTAAGAAGTGCTTTCCTCCAAAAAAGATAATGTCGTTAACCGTCTTTGGTTGTTGCAGGTGGCTATGGCTCTGGTGGCGGCTACGGCTCACGGCGATATTAATCATGTTGCGTCTCGGTAAGTTAAACTCAGCCTGCACACAGTACAGCGTGAGCACATGGAAGTGTAGAATAACTGTGTTCTATCCTGTATCCATTCAACAGGCTTTCAGTTCTTAGCAGGGGAGGCGAGGAGGTGAGCAAAGGAGTTGTCAGGAAAGCCACAGGTTACTTTGAGGCAGTCGCCTGAGAGCATTAGCGGAACACAGAAGGCAGATGTTACAGCAGCCACAGTAAATGGGAGAAAATAACTTTATAAACAAGACATTATGAGTGTAGATTATACTCTTCCTTCCCTGTGGCAGATGTTTCCCTAAACACATTTTCCTTTTGTTCATATAAAGTGTGTGTATTGTGCCTATGGTATCGTGGGTGGTGGGGGAGGGGGGGGGGGGTAATACTTTTAATTATTTTACCTGAAATCAGTTGCTCAAAGATGTTTTGTTTTTTGCTTTGCTGTAGGTTTGATTATTTTTGCAAGTCTAGTCAGATTTTTTTTGTCTATTTAAATTAGTTTTATTACAAAATAATTGGCAAGATGAGCCAGAAAGGTATATTTTAATTTGAAACTAACTATTGCCCGGTTGCACGTGTTGTGTCCTCTTGATATTTGTATTAATAGCACAGTGTGTATTTCCTTTTTTTAGTTTTAGTGTAATCAAATAAAATCATTCTACATTCAAAGTAAGGGAACGTTTCACTAAACTTGTAAACAGGAAAAAAATACAGAATTCTAGATTGTTTTGAGTATTTTGAGACGTAGAAAACGACAAATAAAGTTGTGTAGTAAAGTGTCTTGAGGTTCAGTGCATCATTGGTTCAGAATAAGATGGAAATAGAATTTGCTTTGCTTGCTCTAAATATAAAGTTGAGATAATAGCCCATATTTGTATGTATTTGTTTTACATAACTCAGCCAAGAGAGTTTTGGGTAGTTCTAGGGCAAGGGCCCACACACTACCTATGCCATTGTTGAGTAAGTAGGATTTATTTCAGCCACATGAATCTGCAGTTGGGCCCTCAGCGTCGCTAGTGTGGAAGATAACAGATGACTGTCAGACAGGACCTCTTCAGCTCCAGCACAGTGGACCAGTCAGCATTTTGAGAGAAAAGAGAAGGCAGCATCAAGCACACCAACCACGGACGAAAGCTTTCAATGTCGTTGCCAGTAGTGAGCGTCTCAAGGCTAGCTAAACCCTCCAGCAAGTGATGCTAGCGAAGAAAGAATAGTTCCTGGACACATTGGAGATCCTGTTCAGTCAGAGATACATCAGTTTACCCACAAATAATAGATTTCAAACGTAACAGGAAAAGGGAGTGAGTATTTCACTAAAGCTTACTTAAGAAGATGGAGCAGGTAAGAGTAACCACTTTGTTTGATTTGCAGATTTGGAAAGAGGAATTCTCTTCTTGCTGAAAATCTGTAAAGACCTGATTACAAGGAAGGTTCTGGATGGGTAAGACATGTTTTTCAAAATATTACTATGGCTGCACACTGTAAGCCAACACTAGAAGTGAGATGAAAAGTGTTGACATTATTTATACCCTGGTCTTGGTCTTCCGAGTGCAATTTTAACTAATACATTTGGAAGATGAATACAAGGCTCCCCACACTTACAGGAAATATAGAGGGGATTCCAATACTGTACTGGTCATTTCAGTCAATGACAATGACCAATCTGGTGAGAGTGATAACACAAATGAAGCACTATTATTTAGCTCTTAATGAATTAGATTTCTAGTTATCTTCATACTGTTTACACAAGGGAGGATTTTAGGTTGTGTTGGCTCTCATTTGATCAGTTACGATTTGAAATAGTATTTCCTGTTTCCTCTAGAGTATGTTCCTTGATTGCTCTTAATATTAAAGTAAAAAAATCAATATTTAAATACACAAAAACAGCATTTTAACTAAATTAAGTGCTATTCCTGATTGTTGCTAAATGAGGTCATACTCAAAACACACTGTACAGATAGGTACAAAAGGCCATGTCCATATGTGGTTAACTATGTATTTTTGCAATTAGAGAACATATAGGAAAAGCCTATACCACTGGGCAAATGAAGCTAACAAACTGCTATAAAGTAGAACAGTATGTGACAGTGTTTTTAATAAAGGACATTTTCCAATATGTGTTTGTTTTATTTAATATTAAAATTGAAGTAAATATAGTAAAACGCATATATTGATGTACTGTGCACAACTGGTCACTTATGGATTTGTGTAGTTAGCTCTGTCTATGCAGATAATATCTATCTCAGGAGTTAGTTTCCGGGGGGAGGCGGCTTGGTGTTCAAAGGTTGTGTTTTTCCTTTTTAAAGAATGCAGATTGAACTGGTTTTGGCTGTCTGTGGGAGTGCTGTGAATGGCGTAGATGGGGAGTGCAGATTCTTTGACATTAGTCAAACAATCATTGTATTGGGTGTGTTTTTTGTTGTTTTTTTTTTCTTTTCTCCCAGCGAACATTATACCAGGTCATACTGGTTCTACTAGTTTTACAATGTTTTTGGTCACATGCACAACTGAATTTACTCTGTGCAAAGTATCAAGGTGATTTCGAAATCAGAACACTTTGCTACAAGCCTTTTGGTAGAATATGTAAGAATGAGCATGTGCTATGTTATGCAAGAATTCCTAAACCATATGTCAAATTTGGCACTGATCTAGACTAAAGCTGCAGTACACCATAAAGAAGAGTACACCAAATTGCTATGAGTAGTTTATTGAACGGCATAGTTGGGGATTAAAAAGCCACAAAATCAAGAATTAGATGTTTATAAAATAGACAAAATGAACGTGATTGAAACATGATTAGCATACTAAAACACACAGTATCTCATAGCCATGTATATATTTACAAATAATATTGGAAAAGGAATTTGAGAGTATTAGAGCAGTACAAAAGTAAAATATCAAAAATATTACAAGATTCAAAAGGAGAAAGCAAAAACTATATAATAGTTCTGCTGATCTACTTACTCGTAAAGCTGTGCAACTACAAAGTTATTGCATAGTGGTATTACTATGATATAATGCATTACCATTTTATTTATTATTTAAGTAGATAAGTGCTTGTTGTCTTTGTTCTTGATGAGTGTCTTTTTAATGCGGGGAACGAGGAAGACAGTGCCATCGCTTGTCTGCTGCAAGGAGTACTCGGAGGGAGAATATGTGTTTCCTTGTTCGTCTCTCAGCACACTGAACACTTCCAGGTACAGAGTGGTCAGCTGCTGTTTCATCTTCCTGAGGTTGCTGTCCTGCTGGCTCTTCTCCCTCAGCAAGCGCTCCTTCTCCTCCTTCAGGGAGTCCAGGTCATACTCCAGGCCCACAATGTTCTCCATCTTCCGCTTGCGGCAGTTCTGGGCAGCCACTTTGTTTTTGCCGCGGCGGCGAATGTCACGGACCAGGGCCAGCTGAGCCTCGTTGAGTTGGTGCTTGGACATCATCTCGTTGAAGTCGTCCACGGGCAGGTTGATGATCATGTCCACAGTGAAAGGGATCTGCAGGGACTTGGCCCGCTGCTCGTCTCTGGAGAGACGCGCTTCCGAGCGTCTCTTCTGCTTGTCCTTCGTGAAGGGGGTGTCGCTGTAGCCAGTCTCCTCCACCGGCTCACTCTTGTGGTCTTTGGGTTGCTTGTCCTGCTGCTGTTGTGACTGACCTGGTGGTACTGACAAAGAAATTGCCAGCTGAAGTTCATCAGGTTGGAAATTCAAGGAGAACATTTCTGAGTAATCAGATTCTACACTGCCGGGGCTGATATCCAACTCATCCATGTCTGAGTCACTATAGCTATAGGAGCCATCGCTGTATCCAGGCTTCTCCGGGGAAGTTGAATTTGGGCTTGTATTCAGAGAGATTCCTGAATCTGTGTCGTGCATATCAACCATCACTTCCTGTTCCTCAGGTGACATGACAAGCATCTCGACTGATTGATAAGGAGGCTTGTGTGGTATCTTGGGCAAGGTTTGGCTTCCATCGTCCTCCATGCTGGGACCCCCTTCGGTCTCTTTTGTGCCAAGAAGCGGGCTGGGGTAATATACATCACAGATACTTTCTGCAATAAAGTTAGTGTTTAACAGGGGGGGGTTAGCAGCCATCTGACTGAGCTGGTCTGGAACTGCAACAATAGGAAAGGCTTCTTCGAATGTGTGGATAAATTCAGGGGGGCCTACACCTACTGTTTCCTCTCCTGCATCAGTGAGATTGGGTAGTGGGTAATAAGTGTAGTTTGGATCCTGTACTTTTGGGCTCTTTGCGGGGGGATATGTAGTTGTCTTTAGAGTGTCCTCTATCGTTACATTGAGACAATTCTAAGAAAGAAAGAAAAAAAAAAAAGCATAACAAATGCAGTGATGTTAATACGGATACCAATCAAGATACAGACAAGACAAAACTAGGTTGTGGTTTTGTGGTTGTCTGCAGTCCTCATGATTACAGATCCATTCCCTTGAAATGAGTACAATTGTAATATGCTTTATTACAATGTTATGACTGTGGTTTATCTGGTTGATGATGTCATTGTCCCTTTGATGAGGATTCTTTGCACAAATACTAAACATTGAACCCCCCCCAAAAAAACAACTTAATTTTGATTAACTATTAGTAATATTTGTATATCCAAGTAGCTTGTGTTGTGGGGGAACTGTTTATTTTCCACCACACTTGTAATGCACATGGTAATTATTACACATGCTGTGTTCTTGTACCCATTAACAGACATGAAATCCTAATGTCTGGGTTTTGCATTAGACAAACTATGTTCAAAGATCTAGTGTGTGATACCATGGACATGAATTTCATCACACCTTTTGCTTGTACACTGACTCGTAACTTAATCAAGATGAATGAGACTGGCACACCTATTTATATATCTAGTACAACAATCACATTCACTCTGGGCAGACAAACGTGCTTGTTCTCTAATGACGACACCCGTGTACTCTCAAGCCATTTGTTCCATTGAAACAGTAGAATCCACATATACCTGCAGCTCAGGGAGGGACAAAAGCTCCATCCAGGCTTGCTCCAAATCTGGGGAGGTCCTCTGTGGTATGAGGGGAGCTGGGGAAAGGGTGGGTGGGAGCAATGCTGGCAGCTCAGGGGACATCATGATCTGGTTTCTGGTGGGGGCTGGGACAACAGCAGAATCCAGGCAAGCGGAGGTGTTCTACAAGACACACACACACACATCATTTAGAATGACAATGGCGGCTGTGAATGGCATAGGCTAATGCATGCACAGGACTCATTTTGTGTTACCTCTGTTGACTCTACAAGCGGAAACGTCTCTGCCAGCAGTTGCATGCATTCATCGAATGATAGGTCATCACCATTTTCAGTGAAGCTGACATCCTGCGAGAAAGATTCAGGTACACAGATTCAAGCTAATGCTAACCAATGAACCACACACATCCTTTAAATAAGCCTGAAATGAAATGAGATACAAAGAACCATGCACCATTGTAAATTCTAATCACACAGCTAACACAGAACTGCAGCTCAACCTGCGATTTCCCCAATTAACAGGAAAGGAAGCGGTTACCTAGCGACGAAAAAGGTGTAACCACCTAGGGGAGGCGTGGCCTGCCCCCGGCATTCTAAAGGTGGCACAGCGCACGTACCGGTGTAACCTCCAGAGGTATGGCAGCTGGCTTATGCTGCGGCGTGTTGGTGGCGGCGGTGGCCAGAGGGCGGGGCACATACTCGCCAGTCTCCTCGTCTAGCTGCAGCTGCGCCAGCAGGGCCTTCTCCTGCTCCCTGACCAGCTGCTGCTGCTTCTCCTCCTCCAGCTCCCTCTGCATCTGCAGCGCATGCTCCTTCTGACGGTAGCTGAAGTCAAACACTTCACGCCTGGCTCCCAGATCAATATCTTGCCTCCACAGGATGTCAATCAGGTCCATGTCCTGGGGAGAGAGACACACGCACGTTGTCGAAGTGCAAGCCACAGCCATGCCGGTAGAGAATGTGAGCAGCCATGGAACAGGAAATGGTGTCCTTGCACCTGCCACGCCCTACCCCTCTGTGGTCTGTTCAAGGCAGGCAACACTAGCATTCATTTCACGAGGAAGAGAGGCAGCATGAATAATAGACGCACTTCTCAGTTTTCCTTAGTGTTACTGGCACACTCCAGCAGATATGTCCCCCCCCAGGAGAATTGTCTACTCTTCTACATGCCCATTGACTTAAGAAATAAGGAAATAAGAAAACATTGTCTTTTAAAAGTCGAATAATGCTACATTGCAATAAGTGCCATCACACATCCTGCCTGTTATGACACAAATCTGTTAGTAGTACCTTTTAAAATTATGACAATCACAAAAAATGACCACTACTGTTAGTCAAAACAATGTTATATACACAAACTATACATTGTGTTCAATGTACACATTTGAAAGTAGGTACAACGCCCATAATATTGTATATTTTAGACTGTTATTTCAGTATTACACAGGTAATATGTTAGCAGTAGAACTGCTCAGAAGAAAGATCTTTAAAATCTGAAATGTCCAGTCAAAATGTTCGCTCCCTTGGGCCTCCTAACATCCATTTCACTAATTGCAACTAATTTCAGAAGGTAATCTTTCAAAGGGCATATGGGTGATAGCATACACCCAAGATATTAGCTTACAAGACAAGCGCTGCTCATGTGACTGTTCGTTGCTATATGGGTTTTAAAAAAAAGAAAAAAGCACCCAGTACGTCAAGCTGTCTGGTCGCTTTAACAAAGCGAGAAAAAAATTTAAAACAGAGGAACTAGATAAAATGGTACAAACTAAAAATGAGGATATGTACAGTATAGCAGTTATGAGGCACTAACAACATTACAAATGTGATCCAGAGATTTAACAACATTTTAAATGTGTACTGTGAAGAAAGACCCAAACAAGCAGGCACACAAGATTTTAATATGAAACATCTAATTACGGCAAGCAACCAATAGCTATATGGAGGACAGGGCTGTGTGTGACTGAGAGGTGTAGTGCAAAATAAGAACCCACTAACACACTTTACCTCAGTGTTGCATCAGAGCCTCCAGCAGTCCAATGACCACCAAAGGATTTAACGTTACCAAGGCTTCTTATTATAAATCATACTGGCTGAGAGGTGAGAGTAAACCAGACATTATGGCTGCTGGAGGAACGAGGAAGTGGCTTAAAATGTCCAAGTGGGCTAGATAAATATTCCTCTTGTGGTCAGCCATGTTTTCTACAATCAACAACCACACCATGTCTTTTGTCACACAGCTCTTATAACTTGAAAACAATCTGCTCCCATTGAGGTTTTCTGATGGACAGCTTTAATAAGTTATTTTATATATAACATTAAACAACTTAACTGAACTTTAAGGCTGTGATTTGCTCAGATTGTGTTTCATGAAGCGGTCATGTTTTTACAAAAAATATATGTATATGATATGAATAAACAGGTTCACCCTCATTCCTACCAGGAAAACAAAACACAAGTTGTGGAAACAACAAACAAATGTTCAAGGCTGGCATATGTAGGAGTTTGAGAATGGCTCTTGATGTAACTTTTTCACACAAACAAAATACTATGCAACATGAAGTCAGCATTCAGCATTATCAGACAGGCAAGCTTGGTTTCAAGACAACTACAGTAACCGGGACAATACAGTACACCGTCCAATTGAACTCTGTGTGCATACTAAATCAAACAACATTCAAATGTTGTGTGTGTGATCAATCATCAATTGTACTGCATCTGGGTATGATGATGTTTCTATGAGCAGTAGCCTAGCTGCCATCTTCAGCATGGCCATAAGGTGTTTCATCACCCTTTGACCAAAAGGTGATGAAACACTGCTGCAAATTGTTTGGACCACAAATGCCTCGCTGGTTACCATACTATTAGGAAATTGAAGTTCACGTTTGTTTTCTATTTTTATATATATTTTTGACTTATTGTATATGTCAACCTACATTAACCAGTAAGCAGTCTAAAACAAAGGTTTCATAATTTATAAATGGTATGCTGTGGGTCACATGGTCACATGCAATGGGACTATATAACGCAATGAGGTGGGGGCGGGACAAAAACCTGTGCCAGACGACATCCAGGAAGCTACCACCAAGTTTCATTTTTAAGTACCATTTGTTATAATATTAAAATTACTCTACCCTTTGTGTCTTCCCAAACACTGTAACATTTTATTTTGTTTGTGTATTAATTGCGTTTTCAGGATAACCCTATATGTGTGGTGACTTCAATGACTTGCAAAACTGTAAGGAAATTAATAATCTGACAGTGCTACAGTAGTAGGCTACTTATTATAACGTTCTGATTGTTTTCTATATTGTCATCATTGATGATGTTACAGTAGGCTACATCGCAACTGTTCGCTTTAGAATGTAGGCTAATAGCCTACCTGCGTTGACAGCAACCTTGTTACTACAGTACTGACAGTGTACGGGTACTAGGCTACAATATACAGTACGGTTAGGCCTGGCCTACTGTAACTGTACTGTACGGCAGAGGTGATCGATTCGCGAAAATAACTATATAGGCAAAGCTAACGAAAAGTTTAGCAAAAACTCGGATATTTAATTCTAATTGCGTAAAAAAAGTAGAGCAGTCAGTCAAAAACCACACGACCTTGCTTGATTATCATTTAGCTAATATAATATGTCATAGATTACCTGTTGACTGTCCTGTCTTTTAGGCACCTCCATTTCCATCATTGTGGAGGCTTCCCGGAGACAAACGTTTCAAATTCGCTGTATTCCTCAGTGTCAATTAAGAATGTTGTACAATCCAAATCCAGTAGCAAGGAGGATGGCGCAGCTGCATTCGCTGTAGACACAAATATGCTTCTTCTAACGTAATGAATTACGGAAAACCCCAAGCAGTTTAAAGGCCCCGCCCACAAATTGCTGCAGCCAGTCAAATGCTTCTAAAGAGCTGCGGTGGGACCGTCCCCTTCGACGTCAACTTGCGTTGCCCAGTAGAATAAGCCTTTGATCATTTCCACATTATCAAACCAATATTATACAACACAGTTGTGTAAATAAATTTACACTTTCTGACTTACAAGGTCGACATAGTTATATAAAAGGGTAGAGTTATTAAATTGGTAATAATAAAATCCCACAATTTATGTCAACATACCCTATTTATTTTATGTGTAGTAGCCTCGCTCCTCACATGAGAAAGCTCAGGATAGTTTCCCATTAGTTACATAAAATGATTCCCTCTGCTCTGGTCAATATGTGGTACAATTTTCGTCTGGTGCACAGCGCCCCCCTCTGGTTATCATTATTGTGGAGATAAAGGCCCTTGGGCCCCAATGTCCCGTGGAGAGACGCCAATGGCTGGTTTATTATGTAACAAGTAGGCTAATTCACATTTTTCCAGTTTTGGGTAAGGCCACTTGTGTTGTGTTCAAAACGTCAGTTCTATTTTTTTATACTATTATCTCAAATTATGTTAGCTGGTCTACACGTTTCACCTATTATATAATTAGCATATTTTTACTTTTCTGACACCTCAAAGTAAGTAAGACGCAGAAGACGACGTAATTATAGTTTTTAAAATTGGGATGCAGACATAACACTATGAACTCGCACTTGCACCTAACTGTAAGAACCTCACACATTGGTGTAGCCCACTGCTACTGCGTGAAATTAGGCCTACACTAAAAAGCTTTTTTTTCTCTCAAGCGCGCTCATGAGCACGCGTTCACGTTTGGCAGCTCCACGTCGACATTCTTCCAGCTGCAGATAGTGAACTGCACTGGACTGAAAGACGAAAGGTAAAGCAGTATAAGGCACCTTACGATTAATGTCCTGCAAGTCCACAAACGGACAGCAGCCACACTGAAATAGGCTTTTGCCTGTTCGTTTGGGCATGACCTGTTATATTTTCTGTAGCTTTCTGTTTATGCATTCTATGATTTGACTATTTGCCCTCGTGTTGGATTGCAGCTGGCTCCTTGCGTTTACCTCTATCAGGTAGTGTACGACTGGAACTACTTTCATTGCTTGTTGTTAATGCACACTATTATGTAATTGTTATTATGCTATTGTTGTTTGTTTCATAATACTTCATAATTTAGAAAGCCAAAAACTATAACTGCTGTTAAAGCAAGTAGGCTATTTGTACCTTCAACTTACATTGCTCCATAACCAAAGACTCAACTTTTCTGATACTCCGTATATTAACATTTAATAACATATTAGATTGTTTAGTGTAAAAAAATTCTTAATCAGTCTTTTACAATCAGAAATGTTCAACAGGTAGCCATACACATTGTGGAATATAGTCATATGAATGAAAGAATGTTTAAAAGGATGAACCATATGTTTTAATATTTGTAGTGTAGGCCTAACACTGCTGGGTTCATATTGGTATACTAGACTAAATGTTACCTTTACAACTTGATGAATGTCACGGTTGAACTGGTGAGTAAACACATTTTAGGTTCTCTGGGCTTGACATTTAATTATTTATTAAGTAAAGGGGATTGTCAATATAAGAATACGCTGTTTAGAGCCATCTTAACTAATGAATGCAGGAATGACCATTGCTTCTTTTCCTCCAAAGTGTGAACGTTGTTTTCGCTAACCAATGTACCTAAGATAGACATCATTATAGCACTGAAAATATAACCTTCTCATATTTTTTTATGTTTCATTACAGGTTAAAGGAGCAGTCACAATGGCTTATGGTTGGCACGAGGACAGACCTATGAGGTGGCATTGTGGCTTTCCAAATAAAGTTCTGTGATACACTTAGACTCTAATTGCTGGCAGTCAGTGCATTACAGAACTTTGTTTTGGAAGTTAATTCTTTGACCTGTGGAATAAATCATCAGACCTCTGTCCCTTGGTTCACATATGATAGTCTACTCTACTGGATTTATGAATTGTCAGATTTAAAAAAAGTAAAGTTTGGTTCTTTTGTTAAATATTTAGTACAGGCTCAGTGTTTTTTTACATATTATTTTGTAATAGCACGTGTATGGAAAAAACCACATGATAGCAAAGGATTTATTTGCTGTTACAGTTCATTGTGTGCCATATGGAAACCATAGTCCAGCTGGTAATGTTAATTATGTTAGATGGGACATTAAACATTTTACTGAAATAAGATTAGTTTAAGCAGTTTCAGGCACCTCTTCTATGTCTATATTGTAGGTATGTTATGGCATTATAAAGAAGAAACAATAATGTGAACGTGGGAATGAAAGTAGGCCTATGACATAACAGCTTATGACCACTGGCCCGACAGTTAGGCTAGCCTATTGATGCTGCATTTAGGATTAGATTAGATATACATATACAATATGTAATTTACATCAATTTATTTCAAAGCAAATATCGGCATGAATTAGCCTATATAATATTACATCTCACGAACTTGTATTTTTACTCAGACGTGTTTCGACTGCTTGTTTGAAACATTATCCAATAAAATTTACTTAATTTTTCGATTGCCCAAGCAAGGTAATCATACGTGTTGCGAACATGTATTACTGACATTGGCCTATGTCACATCGTCGATATGTCAGACATTTAAGAAATGTTGTCAAATGTGAAATCATTGCAACGAGCAACGCCTATGTAAACGGTAGTGAATGTTCCATGTACAGGCGCAACGTAGTAAGCATATACTTATAAATCCTGCATTCCGCCTAACCTAAGTTAAACAGTGCAAGATCCTCACTAGGTTCTCGTAGACATTACAAAGCATGATGGGACGCGCTAATATTTACCTCATATCCTACTGTATCGCGATGACCTCTGACAGCCGCCGCTCCCTCACAAACACGGAAGCAGCATGGCGTCCGGCAGCAGCTCCGAAAGGCAACGAATTGCAGAGCATCGACTAAGGATAATTTCCGGACATTTACAGAGACCCATAAGCATCGATTCGGACATTCAAGCTGTTGAATGCAAAGCCCAGGAAAACAAGACAAATGTGGAAAGTAAAAGGACGGTGCCGAGGAGGAGGTAAAGGCTATGTTGATGTGGTAACGTCAGTGAATGAGGGCTCCTTCATTGCTGTTGTGAGGATACTAACATCCCATTACCAACAGCATACTAGGAGGCTTAGCTAAATAGATATCTTACCTTCCAAGGATGTCATGCGTCAAGGATTATTTTCATATTTTACAACGCAGAACAATTTTCTAGAGCTCGAGTCAGATTGCTAAGTATGTTAGCCTGCTAGCCAACGTTAGTTTGCTCTACTAACAAAGTAGTCATTCATTCATTCATATGGAATTGGGTGTGGCTGAACTCCTATCATTTGGTTAGTGCCAGTGGATGCTTAACTTTTCTATCTAACAGCTCTTGTCCTATGTAAATTATATTAGAAGTTGCAAAGTCTCCACCTTTGTGGTTTGCTACCTGAGTTTACATGATGCATCACAAATACATTGCTGATATGGTTTATGATTAAATAAAGGTCTGCAGTTCAAGTTATTTTTCATGATCATATCAATTTTTGAATTATTTATTTAGAAAGTCATTGTAGTCTATATACACAGTGAATCAGTCCGTGTCACAATAATTGGGCGACAGTACATTTGTCAATTTGTAAACAATAAGGCATTGTATGGACAATAACTGTATTTGAAAGGTGTTGTAACCCTCGCTTCTTGCAATTCTAAAGTATTTAAAAAGTGAAACTTTTATCTTTCTTCATCGAATTTGATTGGTCTAGACAAATGGTGGCCTGACTTTCAACCTATGAGGAGCTAGATTCTTCATGATCACTAAGATAATGAAGCCGGTGTCTGCTGCCATCTAGTGTCAGACCGTATTGTCTGTCAAGTACGTTTTTTTTTAGTTTACATAAAAACAGTATGACCTTCTAAAAATATCCATCAGCTCTTCTGGTCAGTGTCATGGTCACACACTATTGTTTTGTCTTTTTTTGCACCTTCTCTAATGTAGCCTGTCTTTAGTGTTTGGTTTAATGGCTATCAGGCCAAGCCTGATCTTCTGGTTCACTGATTTCTCAACATGCTCACACACTGAGGCACTAAAATGCCTTTTAATCTTTTCAGTTAAATATGTGCAATGTGATGTTGATGTTTTTTTTTTAAATTTATTAGTTTTTACTTCTAACCGCTAATCAAAATGGCAAAGGCTTGTGCAACTTAATCTAGGCTAAATTAAGAAGTTGTAGCTAAGGAATGTGGTCACCATATCTTTAATTAGCTGTCATACAGTTTTATAAACTATGAAAACTGTGTGATCTAGAGACAACATGCATTTAGTTTGTTTGTTTACTTCATTTTAATTTAATCCTACCAAAAAACTAAGCGCAGATGCATATTCTCAGGGTAATTCCGTGCTTATTGCCTCAAGACATAATATACACACTTCAGAATAATTCTACTGTGCAATATAACAACCAAGGGAGTTCCAAGACTGTGATTTGCAAAGTAGTATTAGTACAAATGGTTTACTCTTGTTTTCGCGGGTTCCATTATTGTTGTATATTATATTATATTGAATTCTTCATCAGCTAGTTTTTTGTTTGGTTTGTTTGCTTCCTAATTAAATTATTTTGGAAAATGTTATGGATTGCCAAAGGCATATTATAAGCCTAGCGATAAGAACAGTTAAGGGTGGGGATATTTGCTCTGTAGTGCTCCAGGGTGTTTACCTTACTAACCTGTCTCCATTTGGTAAATTCTTTTTAATAGGCATATTATATTAGGAGAAGCTATGTTATTTATATGTGTGTGTTTTGCTTGACTGTTAGATTTGCAGTTCTCTAACTGCAAACGACTATACATTATTTCATATCGGGAGAAATAAATGACTCATGGTTAAACATGAGGGTTATTTTGGCATTCAGTTTAATCTTATTGTGGAAACATATTTTAGATCCTTTATTGTCCAGTAATGTCCAGGTACTCTGTTGGATTGTGCTAGGTACCTTAGCTGCTATATGTATGTTGTTTGAATGTGTTTCTTCAGTTTCATAACATCACCATAGCAGCAATACTCTGACGGTTTGTCTTGTGTGTGGAGGTCTGTGTAGCGGCGGGAATACACAAATAGCCAGGGAATACTGAAGGTTGAACTCTGAACACTCCCTGCTGTATTTGCCAACTGCTAGCCAACTCTGCCATAAGCAAATGGAATTTTTTTTAGGGAAACCTGATAGCAAGGGAACTGGCACATTCCAACTTAACTCGGGTTCAGTTGCAGTAAATTACCTTGCATTGCATCATCATGTCTGATATAGCAGAATATATTATAATAAAATATTTTTCTTGTTTCCATGATTTGTGCACATCAAAGAAATCAAGGCCTTGAAAACGTTTGTTTACATGTCACCTATATTTCTAAATGCATTGTAACATGCCATGTTCTTTTTAATCTCCAACCCGTTATGCAGTTCATTTACTTATCTATTGTCAAACCATCTTTTCTCTCAAGGCAGGAGATCATGAAATGGAATGGCTGGGGATACAGTGACTCTAGATTCCTCTTCAACAAGAAAGGTCAAGCAGAATTTACAGGCAAAAGGTACTTTTTATTCTGTGTATAGAGTGTAGCAAATGTGTTTCTGGCATAAATACACAATCTGTTACTCTGAATTCAAAAGTAAATGTAAATCTGGCACTCACAAAAATGGGGTTCTACTGCCATCTTGTGGTTGGCATTTGACTTGATCGGTTTCTCAAGAATAACATTGTTTGTAATTTGAATACAAAATAGTATTAACCCAACCTTCTATTCATACAGCCATACTGTGCGTAAAAGCAACATTTAGGAAAGTTATTATTTCCTGTTTCGCTGGAGGTTGTAGTTAAATGTGTGGTTATGCTAGTCTTTATTGAATTCTGAATTTGGAATTTTCAATTTGTTTTTGCACAAAGGAAAAGTCTGTGTTCTCTGATGTTTACTGAATAAACATGTCAAAAGTTTACCAAAATGACCCCAGAGTGGATAGCTCTTTTATTTTGAATCTACTGTTCTACACTGTTATCTTTGTCTTCCATTGACAGAAACAAAGGCAGAGATGGACCTTGTTTTTGTAATCATGATGAATGGTTTTAGAAGCGACAGCCTTGCCTGTCAGACTGTAAACACAGGGATCTGGTGCACAGTGCGTACATGGAGCTGTGTTTTTGAGTAATGAATCAAACCCAACAGGATGTTGCCCAGCAAACATCCCCCCCCACCCCCCCTTTTTTTTTTCTTTCTCCCCGCGGTTACATTTAACTGCATCTGTGCATGGTCCCTTGCCACCTGGACAGCATACAGTAACCAAGACTGGGCCAGAGTTGGATGGGTATCAAAGGAAATGTTCTTCTTTACTGCCTCTGAGCTATGACAGAGGCTTTTTCATTAAAGTGTGTGTTTCCTGGTAGCCTGGACCCGACAAAGGCAGGCCGTAGTGTTCTAACAGGCTGGGCCCAGCTCAATTGTGCAAGGCTAGCTGTGGTGATGGCTCCGACAGCACTGCCTGCCTCATAACATTGTTGGCCTCTCTCACTCACTTCTTGTTATACACAAGGCTTGCTGTGCAACTGAACCTTTTGGCTTTTTAAGCCATTTGAGGATTTATAAGGCACGGATAAATGGTTTATTGATATTGATGTGTTGTCATATGTTCCAGGTATAGACTAAGTGGCATGATCTTGCCTAGTCTCAAAGACTGGTTTGAAGGCACTTTTGGTGCAAGTATACACCACAAGACTCCCGCATCAGTGAGTGCAATGTCTGTCTCTACTCTTCCTCTTTCCTCTCTGTGACTCTGTGAATGACAAATCCCGTTACTAGTCCATCAGCTGTACATCAATGTCTACTTTTGTTTTCAGCCGCTTCTGAATTCCAGCAGTGTATCCCCGCCTACCCTTAATGAGGCCTTTATAGAGGAGCTCAAGTCCACAGGCGTTCCCTTCTCTCATGATGCAGAGGACCGTGTGTTTCGAGCCCACGGTGAGCCCTGTCACTCGGATGGGGTCTAAGCAAGCCTACACATCACACTGCTTACTGTCAACAACCTTTTTTCCGCCCTCTGTATCGTGTCTTTAAATTCAATACATTTTTTTCCAGGACACTGCTTACATGAGATATTTGCTCTAAGAGAAGGAAAAATTGGGCGTGTTCCAGACCTGGTGGTGTGGCCAAGTAAGTAACAAAAAAAACAAGAGACACACATTATCACATTTTTTATTGGTCCATATTTCTCCCCCCACATTGCGTAGAGACAATCCTCCCTCCTTCCGTGGGTGATTTAAATGGTTAATCTCTGCAGAGGCGAAAGTGTATTAATATGTATGAGTGGAGCCCTAATAAGAAACGTCAGGGGAAGGATGGTTGACACCCAATATGCCACGGTCTGGCCCAGCACAGTACGCCCATGAATTATGAGTCTGAGATTGGTTTGCTGCCGTTATGGCTGGCGCTATTTTATCATGCAAATGAATGTTGACTGAAGGCTCAAACGTGATTAGCCGCCGTATGGGCAGCAAATAGCCACGCAACGGTGAGCCGCCCTCCCTACTCAATAAGTCCTCAGTATTTATTTTACAATCGCACACAAGCACAGTTTAACCTACTATGTGGCATTCTGGCGTTTATTTCACGTCGGAGTTGATCACCAATGTCTGCTTGTGTGTTTTTAAGTGGACTGTTGTTCCTGTGAGTTGTGATCCTCTTGCCGAAGCTCTGCTCTTAATTGGATGGCAGAGCCTGTTAGCGTGAAGGTTTTACTGGCTCACAAAGCACTTGAGGCCAGTGGAGTGGATCCATGTACTGTAGGCAGATATTGCTGCGCGGCCCAGTGTGAATGAACGTGAGAGCTACTATTGGCCCAGGCACCATTTTATTGATCCGGCACATCCCACCCCCGAGACCGGAGCGTCATGCATGCTGACTCCATCTCAGGAATGCCCCAGGCCAATCGGAGCCCTCCCTCTCCCTCCGGAAGCCCCTCTCCGGAAGCCCCCCTCCACTAGTCGCTTGGACTCCCTGAGCTAATATCTCAGTCCGTATGAATTTATTTATGGTCGTGTGTAGACCCACAGTGCTGCATGCCCCTGCCTATTTCCTTCACAGCATGTGTGTGCAGGATGTATTGTGTAATTTATGTTTGTAGCAGGGGATGCTAAAGAGATGCAGTAATGGTCTCAAATTATTCTAATGATATGCCATATACCATACCTTCACAGACTGCCACAACGATGTAGTGAAAATTGTGGAGCTTGCATGCAAGCATGACGTGTGTATAATACCATTTGGAGGTGAGTCATTAATTATCTTTTTGTTTAAATATAAACGTGTTGTCCTACATTAAAGGTATAGTAAGTACTTCTTGAGAAACCTTGCACCACTTTGTTTGTGTTCATATTTATGGAGATAGGGCTGAATAGGATTATTTTTTTTAGCATGCACAGCTAGCGTAATGCAAGGAGATATATTTGACACAAAGTGTATTTGCATACAATCCATTTTTGAATTAGATTTTTTATTTGTTATTTGATCAAAATATTTAGAACCCTACTTTGATCTAAATAAATTGATGGTTGGTTTAGGCAGATAATGTGAAGGGAAATAATGTTGGCAAACCCTACCCATTTAAACTAAACAAATAATGTGTTAATTCATTTTCAATGTACCAGCTTATTTGTTCCATGCTGTTTGTGCTAAGGCTAATATTTGAACCTGTCAGCTGTATTCATGCATAACTGCTGTTTTGCTTCCCCTCAGGAGGTACTAGTGTCTCCAGCGCCTTAGAGTGCCCCCCAGAGGAAACCCGCTGTATTGTCTCTCTGGACACCTCGCAAATGGTAGGTCGTCAAAAAACGGAGTCTGTAC
>JAODUG010000014.1:3026539-3075216 GCA_027564795.1 Aphredoderus sayanus
ATGTCAAGCATACTGTTCCTCACAGTCATGTCAAGCATACTGTTCCTCACAGTCATGTCAAGCATACTGTTCCTCACAGTCATGTCAAGCATACTGTTCCTCACTCCATACTGTTCATCTCATGGTGTCATCACTAGGAATGTGGATACTGATCCTGCTTGGCAACACTACACCCACCCGCATAACTGCCCCAAAGCACACGCATTAGTGAGATGTACTGTACTGTTGTGGGAAAACAAATGTAGTTTGTCTTGCACTTGCCCAACCACAGCCCCAACTCCTCCCCCTCTCGCTCCCATTAAAAGCTTCACTCAGAAACGGCTAGAGAGGAACAGCCGAGAGACGAGAGGGGAAGAAAGCAGAAAATGGCATGTAACACTTGTACTGTATGGTTTCCTGCCCTAAGACCAAGAATGTATCTGCACTTTTTTTGTGCCGTTGCCTTCAACCAGTAACTCAAACTCCCGGGGCACTTTCAGGCTTAGAAATATGAACACAGCTTGAGATAAGGTAAAGATATGGTGTGTGTTATTACCGGCACTGTACAGCCCTTTGATGTGGTATGTAAGCCATCTGGACACTGCTAGTCAACCACTCAGGGAGGAGTTGGTTGACATGGACTCCGCTGGCCGGTGTGCAGTGTCAGGGGTCAGAGGTGACGTTCCAAAGGGAAGCACATGAAAGAGGCAATATGGAGACATAGACTTTATTACCGCTGTAGAATAATTGATTGCAGGCGTGAAGCAGGCACACACTGAGCAGGGGGAAGACTTTGTGGCTTGAATAAGAGCAGCATTTGTGGGATTGAATTCTGTATGGAGGTTAACCTTGAAAGACCTACGGTAACGTTCCCCCTGTCCACAGGCCCTCTGCCTGCAGTTATCTTTGACACGTGTGTCAAGGCTAGAACAATATGCTACGCAAATGCTAAATACTAAAAGAAAAACTTTTTTTTTTTTTTTTTCTCCTCTGTGGAACAAGCTCATTAATCTTGGTAAATTATCAGTTTGTTTTTCAAAACGTTTACAAGAAGAATAGATATTTTACAACTGTAATAAGTAAAGTCAGTGTTGGTCTACAGGACTGCAGCATTTCTCTCTAACCTTGGCCAGATCAACTCAATGACCCCCTCTCCCATTTCAAATTAGAAATTAGGAATTTTTTGTTCATGGGATAAACTCAATTGGCCCGGCCCTTGTAATTAAAGTTTGACATCGTCGGTTATGTTTTGTTTCTGCTTTATATTTTTATTTTTCTCTCTCTCTGCAGAACCGCATATTGTGGATTGATGAGAAGAATCTAACTGCCCATGTTGAAGCTGGCATCGTTGGTCAGGATTTGGAGAGATTAGTAAGTACAGTGGGCATTAACATTTAAACTGTTGAGACCTTTATGGTCCATCTAAAATAAAATTGTGTTATACAGTAAAATTTTGTGCAAACGAATAATGTGTCATAAACTATTTATATGAAGGAAAGCTCAGTGGCCCTGGTTCTGCATGCTTTGTGGTTCTGACAGTATTTAGTGAAGAGTTTAACAGCAGAGCAGAGCATTGAAGGGTAGCGATTAGAGATTGGGGCGCCAGCTACGAGCAGATGGCACCATCAAGCTAATTCAGAAAAATGTTGAAGGAGCAGGCGTTTGATGTGTAGGAATGCGTGAGCTGCATGTCAAACAGACTCTACCTCTGCATTTAGATGGGACCATTTTGACAGAGCAGATGGGTCTATATTAAATTCTGCCTTACAGGGGAGTGCCGTAATAAAACACAGCCTGCTTTTACACTCGCCTTGCAATCCCAATGTCGCAGAGATGCCGTGCTACTCCGGGGCCTTGTGGTGTTGTATTTGTTTTATTTTGTGTATAAATGTCCTCCTTGGAGACCCTGTCTGGTGTGCAGGGCGGTGGCTTAATGCGTGGGCTACTGACGACAAAGCAGTGACCTGCATTTGTTGGTGACACTCCACTAATCATTATTTTAACTATCACCATTTCAAACCATCATACATTTACACAAATAGCTTTGAGTTTTGATTGTAGGACTGATTTCATATGATTTTGTTCAACCCACGGATGTCTCTCTCCCTCTCTTTTTAATATTATTTTAAATTCCCCTCTGGTTTATTTGAGGCTGTAAAACTATATGCATTCATAAAACTGGAGTTTGGAGCATTACAGCATAATGAGTGTAGTTGCTTTCATAAAAACATTCGGTTAGGTTTACCACTTCATTGTGTTCCATCAGCTTTTGCTCGCTCATTATGAATACAAAGGACCAAACTGTTCTGTTCTCTCCGTAGCTGAACGAGAGCGGCTACTGTACAGGCCATGAGCCTGACTCCATGGAGTTCAGCTCACTGGGCGGCTGGGTAGCCACCAGAGCTTCAGGCATGAAGAAGAACATCTACGGTAACATTGAGGACTTGGTGGGTCACCCTCTTTTCGCCTTTCTAGCCATGTTTGTTCAGACCTGTTCCTTAGTAGAGGTGAAGGACATTATTAATCCATTGATTAGTTTGAAAAACATTTTTGAAAAGTCTGAGACAATTATACGAAAACATGATTGAGCTACCCCCATAGAGAATGACGGCTGAACGGGCATCATGGAACGCACAAGGTTTTCAAGCATGTCTGCTTGCTGCCTAGGTGGTTCATGTAAAGACGGTGACCCCTCGCGGAGTGATTGAGAAGAGCTGCCAGGGCCCACGCATGTCAACTGGCCCGGACATCCACCACTTCATCCTTGGCTCAGAAGGTTTGTGCATCGCCCTGCTCTGCCCTGTGATGTGTGTTATTTATGTGTGGAGCAGGGCATGTTATGACCCATGGCCCCTGTAAAGGAGAGGTCATAATAACCCAGGGGAAGGGTTGTGAGTTATAAAGTTACCTCTTCTTTTTGCTCACTCACACAAGCATGGGCCATTGTAATAATACAGAATGTACTGTGTGTGTAAACAACTGAACACCACTGGGAAAGGCTAATGCATCTTTTATTAAAGACTATAAAACTATAAAATCTCGAAATCCTCTAGCATTCCCTCGATGGGTGCCGACCCCGCCCACTTTGAGAAGCCCAGTGGTAGGGAGGACAGCTGCATTAGCCAGTGAGATCCAGAGAGGGCTTAGTTAGGAACCAGCGTGCATCCTTCTTACCCCCTGTAGTGTCCTGCCCTTGTCAATGCCATGGAGAATATTTACCATATGCCAGAGCCCCCCCTTCCCTGCACACACACACACACACACACATCTCCAGCTTTTCCACATAATGAGGAGGTGCAGAGACTCTTGGCACCACTGTGTCAAACAGCTGTGGACCAACTCTACATTCTCCCTACAAGCTGCTCGCTGACTAGACTCATCCTTACTGTATGTGTATTATATGTATCAATACTGCACACTTGTCTGTATTGTGGTAAAGCTGTCATGCTCTTTGTATGTGAGATGGATGTTATGCGAATTGTCCAAATGCACTAAACACTAAAGCTATGCAATTTTGTGATACATACAAACATAGAACATCTGTGGCAAGTAACATTCACTGATATAGTTTTTATTAATTGCAAAAAGAATCTTCCATGTAAGATTATTATTTATTTTTTATGCAGCGTGTTCATCTTGGTTGGGTTTTATGATGCTTGGGCAAACTCTCCTCATGGAATTATGGCCACTTGTGTAAAAGACCACAAACACTTGCAGGTTCATTGGATAAATCCAGCCATGTTGTTTGCCCCATTGAGCTGATAAGTGCCCTTGGGCAGCCTTGCAGTAACCAAAATGTATTCTTGTAGAAAAGGAAACACTGGTTATGTGCCAGGTCTCATGAATACTGTTGACGTTGTTAGCTTCTGTGTTCACATTCTTATGTTCAATGAGTCTTTTCTCCCTTCTTGTGAGCTGTTGTAGAAAGTAATTACTTTCAAAATCCTTCAACATTGCACCACCAGTTATGGACAGCAACAATACATGCAACCCCAAATCCTTTCTGCATGTTTAAGTGGAACATGTCCATCCATTGTGTGTTGTTAAAGCGAAAGAACCCCTCATGACCAACAGCCATCTTCTCTGTGTAGTAAGGCTTCGCCACATAATCCTCCTCCTCCTCCTTCTCCATTTTTACAGAGGGAGGTTGCAGTGGAATTAGCTTGCGTTGCTTTGCAAGCATTTTTCTTCCTGCCCAAGCTGTTTTATTATTTCCAGAAGCTCCTTTTATTTTGTCTCCTCCCTCAAGCTCCATTGCTTTAGCTCCTCCTCCTCCTGTTCTTTTTCTTTCTTCCCTCTCCCCACCCCATGGCTCCACCCGTTCTATGGCTCCACCTCTGGTTGCTAAATCATGCTGGAGCCTGGGGATTGTTGCTGAAGCATAATGGAGTCACATGTTTTCTGTTGCTCCACTAGGGAGCAGCATGCCCCATGTAGTGTCACATTAAAGGGCTCATTAGCAGCAGTGGTGGGCAGCGGGCCATAATAGTTTTACATGCACCCAAATGTGTCCGTCTTTAAATAGGAAGCTAAGCCACTAACAATGTTTTGGTGTGGTAACTCGAAGGCAATATTTACACACCGAGACAAATATGAAATATAAGATGCAATTTTTGTCAGCTTCATACTACTTGAATGGAGAATGAATGGTTATACTATGACCTGACTCATTCTGTTTATCTTTGACGTGATTTCTAATTAACCATGATGCATAGACAGTCCCGAAGCCCTTAGCAAGACATCTGTGTTATTTTTTTGTGTTATTTTTTTTTAAATATTTTTTTTTATGGCTGTAGTAATTAAAGATGTGGCTGATATAGGATGCTTGCATTTAGTGTTTTCTCCTGCAGAACAATGAACCTATGGCAGAATTATGAACGCCTGTAATTACCCAGGTTATCACTACTTACTACTGTATAATGACATGATAAAATGATCATAATTCATCTGTTTGTCACGTTACTGTAAAGCTGTGTATTTGAGTTAGAAAGATAATATATCTGGAGAAATGATCCCAGTTATGCCGTCTTTGTGAACGGGACACATGGCTGTTTGGACATGCAATGTAAATCTTTTAGCAGCTGCCAACGATTGACAGTTTTCAGGGTCATGAGTTCTGCTTGGGCTCTGTGTTTACCTATCTGTGTGGCTGCCATTGGCTGACCTTTGATATAGGCCTGCTTTATTTATTCATGCTTTTAGCTGATACATTTCATTTGTCCCCCATTGTGTTGGGCAAAAGCAGGCTTCAGAGCTGAAACATGATACAAAGGTCCCCTGGGGTGGGCGGCGTCTTGTGCAGAGGCCTTTTAAACAGTCTGAAGTACCTTTTTGAGATGGCTAGAGAAAATACATTGTACATTTCCCCACCCTTTATAGCTTCCTTGTGTTTTTATTTTAGTATTTATTTTTCTTCCCAGGAACTCTAGGCGTGGTTACCGAGGTAACAATGAAGATCCGCCCTATGCCAGAATACCAGAAGTATGGTTCTGTAGTTTTCCCAAACTTTGAGCAGGGAGTCGCCTGCTTACGGGAGGTTGCTAAACAGGTAATATGTCCTTGTGTCCTTCATCTTCTCCACCTGGCTGCTGTAATAAACTCATGGTAGGGTGACTAGATCCAAAGGGGCCTCCCAACTCCCAAAACAAAACTGCTCTAAACTGCATATGCAGATAGCTAGTTTAACACAGCTAGAGTCAAAGCACGAATGGCTGATCAAGTGCTGACCAAATGTAATCGGGATTAGCTGTCTGCATGCTTTAACTGGCTGGCTGTCTACACCCACATCTTTCACCAAACCATAACAAATATGGAGCTGAAAGTTGTAGAATCATACCGTTTTAAATGTTGCAGCAGAAATGTACATTTTATTGGTTGGTTAGTAGGTAAATTGGCAGTATTTTATTTATTTATTAATATATAGTTTGTATACATTTTTTATTTATTTATATATTAATGAATGCCAACATTTACCCCCAGAGGTGTGCACCAGCATCCATTAGACTCATGGATAACGAACAATTTCAGTTTGGTAAGTTTTATTTTGTTCAACCCAGTGTGTCTGTCCATCTTTGGTTTTTGTTGGATGTAATTGCTTGTTTTATTAAAGCATCCTATTCACTTACAGTAAAGTAGGCCTTTTCATAGCTATGCTGTGAAAAAGCATGTTTTTACCTTACATATCTATCTATACCAGATATACAGTATGCCATATTGTTAAATTGATCATTATATTGCTAGCAGAATTGCCACACAGGCACACACACACTGACCCACCCACACACACAAAAGACAAAGATTTGAGGCAACATGAAAAATGGCTTAGGCCAAAATTAAGTAGTTGTTACACTGAAGTTTTATGATATTGTTTCTCCAGGTCTCTTAGAATGCATCGGGCATTGCCAAGAATCTCTGTAAAGTTCCATGGTCTCCAGGGATCTCATTAGTTCCCTATATTTCCACTTTCACAGAGTAGGCACTTCCTAGCATTAAGTAGGCAAGATGAAGCAACCAGGTCTTTCCCTAATAACTAAAAGTCATGGCTCCATGATACCTTCTTGGGCTTATTAGTGGCCCATCCTCACATTTAATGACGCTGGCTGTTGAGTGAGGTTGATGTATTCACAGCTCCTTCTCAGAATGGGACAACGGGCAGAATGTAGCTGCTTCCTGTTTTTTGATACGCCAGATGAAAAATGAGGACGTTGCTGTCTATTGATACATAAGAAATATGAGCCCGCTGCAGCCCAGCTGAGACCGGAGAGCCTGTGTAATTGTCTTTTCACTGGACGTTGACTGTTTTAATTAATAAGTGCGGGGGCTGCTAGAGACCTAAAGACCTGCAATCACGTTTTGGAATGGAGACAATTAGGACACTAAGTGACACTAAGACACTTGCGCATGGGCGGAATAAATGAAGTGTTAAGTCTCTGCGACGTCACCCGTGACATTCCCCGCCATGATTGATAACTATCCCGGCAGCCCTGGCCCCTCGTTTGCGCTTGTCCACAGGCACTTTTCCTGCATCCGATCAGGAATAAATCAAAAAAGTGTGTGTGAGGAAGACGGATATCACGGCGTCAACCCCACTTCCCTTCGGAAACCCCCTGATTTATAGCCGCTGTCGCTTGCAGCCACTGGCCAGTTGTAAAGTTATTCAAATGTTACAGTTTATTTTTCCTCCTTTTGTTTTAGAACTCAAATAAATCTGACTGACTGGCCATCTCGTAATGCTGGGGGAAGCTGGGCAGAATGTGCCAGAAAGAAATATCCGTTGCTGTTCAATGTCAAATGTGTCACAGGAGGCCCGCGTGTTTGGGGCGGGATGGCAGTTGACTCACTTGTTTGTGTTCTACAGGCCACGCGCTGAAGCCTCAAGTGTCTTCAATTTTCACATCCTTTTTGGACGGCTTGAAGAAGTTTTACATCACCAAGGTAAGTAATTTATTTGAAGGGGAATCTGTCAGGGTTGTCTTCTTGAACACGGTTCACTGAGGTTGAGGAATCTTCTCCTTCATCCTCAGTTCAAAGGGTTCGACCCCCACTGCTTGTGTGTGGCCACCCTGCTGTTCGAAGGGAACCGTGAGAAGGTGTTGCAGCACGAAAAGCAAGTCTATGACATCGCTGCAAAATTCGGGTAGGTAGCTCATTCTCTCTCTCCGCGTTTCCCTTCTGTAGCCTGTACATATATTGCACCACCTTTAAGCTCTCAGTGGTGGAAACTTCAGATGTCCTGGATGTCTCGAAGATAAGCAGCTGAGGCACCTTTAGGTCAGACTGCCGGAGGTGATGGTGCTACTGCACTCGCACCCTTGCAAGGCCGGTTCACAGCATCAGTGGCAGACACTGGCTTTGGTTTTGCATTGAGCAGTCTGTCTTGGTGCGGAGTGATGGATTACCTGTGGATGTCCTCCTGTCAGGCCAGCTTTTGTGTTAAAGTAGGTGGGGTGTGGACGGGTGATAGTAGGGCACAACTCCCCTCAGGGCAGCGTGATGGGATGGTGAATGGGAGTGCTCTGCGGCGTGATTGATCATGGAACCGATCAATGGGGACTTTAGTGGAAATAAGTGATCTATCAGCTAGCAAGGGATGCTATCGCTATCCTCAGTGTTTTTTAACCTCAGCCTCACACGGGCTGGTCTCAGGAAGTTTAACCTTCAGATCCCACTGACTCACACTGCCCGGGATTAAGATAATTAGTTTGTTCATTGTTGCTCTAGATCTTATTAGACATTAGCGGTACAGCCATGTTCTGACTAACTAAGGGGATGGGAAGGTTTATAAAGCATCTGTCATTTGTGGCTGTGGTCAGTGACGTTTCTGTTCTCAAGAAAACAGGGATTACTTTGCTGGTTACCATATATAACCTAGTACACAACTAAACAAACAAATATTTAGCATTTATAGTAGCAAGGTTCCTTGGCTCAGTGCCCAAAGCTGCACATCACTGCTGTATCCTCGTAATAGCCAGGATTTCAATCAACGCACACATGGCGGCTATGCACCATATCCGGTGCCTTTATTGCACTATGTAGAATAAATCATGATAGGCCATCACAACAAGTGCCTCTGATGGATTGTGCTAGTTCTGTGTAAATGTATTCCTCTTGACGTTAGGAAACATTTGTGGTGAGGAGATAAAAACAAAAGAAAAGAGTTAGTAAATCAATATAGCGATTTCCTAATGAGCATGTTCTGATTAGTTTGGCCAGTAGATGCAATCTGATTACCCCCAGCAGGTGATGGATGTGTGGCTGACCTGTGCCTGTGCGCGCGGTGCACTGCCCATTGACCGGCACATTGGAGTGACAGGCGCACGGCAGCTCCCGGGGAGGCGCGCTCCTCCGCGAGGAGGAGGCAGAAGAAAGAGCGGTTAAACATTAACCCTGTTATCTGCTTCCAGGGGCCTGGCAGCTGGAGAGGACAATGGGCAGAGGGGCTACATGCTGACCTTCGTCATCGCGTACCTCCGGGTGGGTCTGCTCTGCCCCCCCCCCCTCCCCCCAACCCCCCTTAGATCTGATGGGCAGGAGGTGTGTGCTCTCGCAGGACCCCTGACAGCTGATAGCATAGCGCGCCCGATTACAAAGGCCGCAGAATGTGACCTCAGAAGGTCCCCTGATTTTGATCTAGTCACAGATGTCCCCAGGCTTGTGTACACGGGCGGGGCTGTTTTGTTGTCGGTCGCCCCTTGTGGCAGGCCCTTCTGCCCTCTCCGCCGCATTACTATAGCAACGCATCGACACTTGCCATGGGTCTAAATCTTGTGTTGTCATTTGGACAGGACCTGGGCATGGACTACTCTGTGATCGGGGAGTCGTTTGAGACCTCCGTGCCTTGGGACAGGTAAAGACACAGCTATGAGCCCTAGCCTTTTGTCAGGGACGCAGAGCAGCAGAAAGCCATTTGCTGTTGCTCTCTTCCCACGCAGTCACTTTTAAAAGAGAATCAGTGCCGCCCCCCTTTTCTTCCTCTTCCTCTCCGTCTTTGACGTTCACCTTCATGCCTGCCTTCTCCTCCCCCATTAACTGTCTCAGCGTGGGTGGAAGGCGGCCTTGTCAGCCTACGGCCTGTGACTGCTGGAGGATACTGAGGCAGGGGGAGAGGCCGTGTGTGGGGGTGGGAGGGTTGCAGGAAGGCAGGCGTGCTCCCCACATTTGCCTCCTCTCCTTCGGCGCGTTGTTCGCAGGCGTCTTCTTCTGACGAGATCTTTTTCTTTTTTGCGTCCTCGCTGTGTAACATGCCTGACGGGGGAGATCAGGCACTGAGGCAAGCACATGTGCCAGGCTCATTACCCCCTCCTCCTCCCCACCCTCCGCGCTCGCCTGCACATGCCCGCCGCTGGCGGCCGTTTCCACACCGATGGGGAGCCTCTCTGCTCGCCGCGCTGCAGCGTTTATACGGCTCCACGGCGAGTTCATCTGTTCAGTGTCCCTGCCCCCTCCCTCTAAGCGCATTTCCCATGGATGTATTGGTCCAACATGAAACATTATTATTATTATTATTATTATTATTATGATCTAGGCTGGGGCTTCTTGTAAATATGAACCTCTGTGATGTAGATATCATGCATAGTCATGTACTTGATGTTGGGGTGATTAACACTAAATCTATCCAGTGCCGTCCTGTTACTGTTCGTAACACTGAATTGTTTTGTTTTCATGTTATTTGTTTTAATGCGTTTTATGCTGTGTACTGTTCTCCACATTCAGAAATGACTGTTTCTTCACCATCTGTTATATTACAGGGTGCTGGACATTTGCCGTAACGTCAAGGAGCGCATCGTCCGGGAGTGTAAAGAAAGAGGAGTGCAGTTTCCACCGTTTTCCACATGCAGGTAATGTGTTACCATTTCACACTCGACTGGCCCTGGTCACTGCTAAGGGGGCCTAGACACAGATGGACGTTCTGATGGGCAGACAGGCAGCCAGTCAGTGAGGAGTACCAGGCTCCTGCTTAGTCACTGAGGACAGATTAGGCCCCATCCTGATTATGCTGCAGCCATTCATTTCGCGGCTGCAGTCTGCCACATGATTGATCTGTCCATTTAACCTCTGGAGCAGTGCCCTGACCTTTGACAGCCTCTGCACCCAGGCCATGCTAGCTAGAGAGCAGGCATCTTTTCTCTTATGCATGTGATCTGGGATCACTCTGAAATACTTTACATGTATAAACATCAAACAAAGCAGGACAAGTAAATCACTAGCATTTAATTTACAGTAGTGTTTTCTTATCACTATTTTTAGCTCTTTACCCAGCAACTTTATGCAGTAGATTATCCCTTTTTTATTTCCCATAAATAAAATGCAAGTTCTAGATCTATACTTTGGATATTGTGTGTAAATTCAAAACTTTCTAATGTGAGGGAGTGGAATGAACTAAACATATATCATGCTGACCTACTGCAAATATCTCAGGGCATCCAGAAGATGACATTTTATGTCTGGACAGTATGATTCTATTAAAGGGCACAGGCTTCTCGCTAGCATAGCTTTCTTAAAAAAAATAAAAATAAGAAGTTGAATGAGTGGAATTGGGGTCAGGGGTTCAGAAGAAAGCCCAGCCTTCCATATAATTCTACCCTCCTTTTTTTTACCTTTTTTGTTTTTACACAAGGGAAGAAAAGTAATTTAATGTTGGAACATTGAGTGCCTTAACAAAAGGATGCTTTGTGAATACATTTCAAATAGATTTTTCATATGGGGAGGTGAAGGGGAAATTATGACCGCAGGCCAAGTGGTCACCTGCTTGTTTACATGTTGACTGTGTTTGTCTGTGCTATTTCTCAGGGTGACTCAAACATATGATGCAGGGGCCTGTGTCTACTTCTACTTTGCCTTCAACTACAGGGGACTCAGCGATCCTGTACATGTATATGAACAAGTGGAGGTATTAATATTTTAGATTTGCAGCATGCTTACTGGTAATGTCCATATATTGTATATCCCTTCATCTGTGCTGCCTCAGTGAGTTAAGTCACAGGGTCTTCGTTACACTGTTAATATTGACCGTGCTTTTGTTTCATCTGCTTCAGCATGCAGCCAGAGAAGAGATCCTTGCCAACGGAGGCAGTTTGTCTCATCACCACGGAGGTACTGCAGCAGCCCGGCTAATCTATACTAACATATTTAGTATAACTAACAGTTCAGTTGGTTTTGTCCACTGAAACAAAGGCACTATCTCCCAAGGGTGTCAGTTTGTTTTGGAAAGTGCTGGCGACGGTTCGAATTAAACAGCATCCCTTTACCATTGATGTACTGTGTTGGTTACCAAAGTTCAGCTAGGATAGATAAGATCTAAAATATTACAATGAGTCATGTGCAGATAGATAACACACAGGTTTTTACATGGCTGATGTAAGAGGGGAGTACAACTTTGACATTGACAGGTACATTCATGGTGCATTATTAACGTTAAATGAATGCACAATTTATTATAATACAAAACAAAAACGTTAAACAATACACATCCACTTCTACACGACACAAAAAGGGAGCGTAAAGCTGCATAAACAACTGAGGATAGTAACAGTCCATTGCCCCTAGGCATGCTGGGAGACCCACTAGTCACCCACCCATGCGATCACCCCACGACTCGCTACAATATTTTGATAATGAAAGCTATAGGGGGCCATAACTAAACGTCAGCTACTACATAATCCATTATATTAACTTACTTTGCAGTGCAGGATATCATTGGTTGTTTCTGTTATATTTTGTCCCTAACATGAATAGTTAAGAGTTGTGTGGGTGGTGAGTATGGACTGGTTTCTGTCTATATAGCCTACTGTACTCTGGACACATTATATTATTATATTACAATTTTATACTAGCCTAGCTTTTGATAACTGGTCCACATATTCTAGAAGGGGATTATAGAGGGCTAAATGCTTTCAAATAGTGGTGGGGACATATCCCCAGCATCTACAGTATGACTACCTCATACTGCAAAACAATGTGAACAGGTTTGGTTAGGGGTTTGAAATGGCACTTTGTTCAGTACCAGGAAGCCTGTTCTATGGTGGTCTTGTAAATGTGGATTTAATGTAGGAGTTTCATAGCTTCCCTCACATGGCGAAAATATAGTAGCCCAGTGAGTGGCTGTGACTTGACTATTTATTCATTCCAACAATGACCAAACGAAACGTGAGCAGGGACCCAACTTTCCGGGCCCCATCAGGGCTAACCGAAATGGCTGCCTTATCTATATTGCCATCCGCCTTGCTGTTTTCATACATCACCTCAGGCCATTCATCACGCCTGTCAAAAACAGCATGCAGTGAATCAGCTGCGATATTAAATCGCACTTTTTTTCCTGAAGGCGGGGAAAGGTTCAAAATTAAAAGCTTGCTAATAAAAAGGAGGCGACGGGCCAGGGTAAATGATTCTGCCGCTATCACCGGGTGAGCGCTGACCTCCAAACGGTGGCCTGGCCACCCTGTGTGGTGGGGGGGGAGGTTTGGAGGAGGGGGAGGGTATGTTGAAGCGAGGCCCACTCTGTAATTGTGATTAATAACAGCGGGGCTCGCTATCTGGGCGCAGACAGGCCGGTTTGTCTGCCCACAATCAGCGCCTGACAAATGGAGCTAGTTTCACTGGGTTTTGTGTATCAAGGAAAACAGATGTAGTCTAGGATGGCGCGGTGGGAGGGCACCGCGGGGAAATGTCCATGTTTGTAGCCTTGTGTTTACCGCAGGTCAGCCCCACTGTACGCTGCAGGCCTGTGGGTGAGGTTGGCCTGGTGAACGCTGCCTGCTCCTCGCTGACCGCAGTAGTCAGGCTGGGCTGCTGGACCCATCGTGCACAGTGGCATTTGTAATCCCCTGTTATCCCCGCCCTCGTCCCCCCCCCGCTTCCCGAAATATTTATCAGCCCAATGTGTTTGATGGTGCGGGGGCTCTTATTTGAAAGCCGGAACATTGAAAGAAATGTCCTCTTTAACCAGGTCACTAGTGTTTTAGCGGTGAAGAGCTGTTGTGCATCCATCATCGGGAGAGTCCTCCATCCATCAGCCCTGGCTGTGGTCTGCTGGTGCACACCGCCGCAGCCAATACGCTGCCTCTGCCATATCAGAGGAGAGCAGGGCGTCTACCTTAGCACGTCTTTCATGTGCTGACCCCCATTTGTCAAAGCGGCCAGGAGGGAGGGAGGGAGCAAGAGAGAGGGGGAAGCACGGAGTGTGTGTGTGTGTGTGTGTCACGGGGTTGAGGCTCAGCCTTCCCCCCCTGCACTCCCAGCAGCCCCCAGCAGGCCCACTGACCTTGTAGCTCCGCCCAGCGATTCTCCGGCACCGTCGGCCAAACACGGCACAGGTCACCAACAATGACTTGATTTAGTCTCTCTCATCAGGCGGGCTCCTTTCTCCCCCTCCTCTGTTCCTCCTCTCCTGTTGTCTGCCCTGACCATCGGCTGGAAATTCACAACTTGTGTTTTCATTTATTTATTTAATTTTTGGACCATCTTCATTTTATGTATCTGACATTTGTGAAATAACTACCTGCTCCTCTTTGCGTGTCTCAGCTGCGCAGAGCAAGCCTGGCGAGATTGATTGCAATAGCGCACAAAAGAGAGCGAATGTGACAAGATAGATGTGTAAATTATCACTGTGATGGAGGCAATGATGCAGCCCCAGCACCTTCTGTTTTCTTTCTTCTCCCATGGAGGGGGGAGGAGGAGGGGTGTGAGAGGGCTAGGGAGTGAGGAGGAGGAGGGGTGTGAGAGGACTAGGGAGTGAGGAGGAGGAGGGATGTGAGAGGACTAGGGAGTGAGGAGGAGGAGGAGGTGGAAGGAGAGCAAGACCCCTTTTCTTTTTTTTCTTTTTCTTTCTTTTTTGTTTAGTTACTGGTAAGAGGCTGATTGGGGGAACACTGGGTCTTCCTGTCACCATCTGGGTGTGTGTGTCTCTTGTCAGGAGACTGGCCTCGCTAGCCTGATGCCCTGGTGCTCCATCTGGGGTCCCTGGCAGAGCTCGCCGCTGCCCCCTCCCTCTCCCTCTGCACGCCGCGCTTGGAGATGTCCGTGTGTCGCCATGGGAAACAGGCTGGGGGTGGGTGGGGACGTGTGAACGCCGCCACCTCTCTGCACTGCACCCTAACCTTTGCTAACCACGAGCGTTTAAGCCAGCCCACATACCTGACTGTGCACTTGAGCATCTCCTGCCTTGCACCTTATTTATGACCGCTCTCTTTCAGAACATGAATAGGGGAAGTCCCAGACATGTAACGTTCTACAGCTGTTACTCCTCACCTTATGGGTTCCACCAGCTTTGGGTGCAAATGGTCGGGCGTGTGCCGGTGGACAGCTGGCAGGCCTCGCGTGCCACCCTGCCTCTACCCACTGAGGGGGAGGGGGCGAGAGCCAAAGTCATGGTTACGGGGCCATTGTCTCCCTGCCCCCTCCACCACCCCAACCCTTCAGTCTGCTGGCCTGGCCAGCGTGGGGACAGGGAGACATTGTTTAGGGCTAGTCAGCACACACCATAGTCTTGGAGGTCAGCAGGCGTAACGCACACACACACGCACGCACAGAGCGAGAGAGAGGTCTGCTCAGCGGCAGGGAAGCAAGGGAGCGGGGGACAGGCGCTCCAGCCGGCAGCCGGCCCCTCCTCTGGGAGCACACAGCCTAATGAGTTTGATAGTCTGCTGAGCTCCATAAATCATGCCATGCAAAACATTTCTCCTCCCTGAATAAAAGCATTTATCACCCTCTGTTTATTCACTCACTCTCACAAGATTGATTGGCTCCCAGCAGCCTGCTGAGCAATCAGCCATGCCTATTCCTCTATCCCCCCCAACACACACACACACACACACACGTACACGTCTCTACGGTTGTCTTCCATGATTTTATTTTACTTTATTTTTTCTTCCCTCTGCTCTTTTACAGTGGGGAAACTACGGAAGGCATGGATGAGGGAGGCCATCTCCAGTGTGGGCATAGGGATGCTCAAATCCATCAAGGATTACGTGGATCCGAAAAACATTTTTGGCAACCAGAATCTCCTCTAATCTCCAGTGTTGCCTGTGTTCATGACAACTCCTTTTTTTATAACAGCAGCGCCTTTGCATTTGCATTAATGGCTACTAAATGTGAAATTAAAAAAAAAGTTATATATATATGGGGGGAAAAAATAAATAATTTCTTTTTATTGATGACGTGCCATTTGTTTATACACTCGAAACTTATCACTTTTCTTTTACACCGTGTTGCACTAAATATGCTGTAACAATCAGTCTGTCATTAATGTTGAAGTTCATATTTGCAATGTCATGGCCTCAGTCTCTTTCATCTGAGGTTAATTTGTTAAACTTGGGTCAGTTGGATCTTTTGGTTTTTACTCTATAAACATGTATGGTTGTGGCCTAATACCACATTGGCTTGATATTGTCCATTTCCAGTTTCCCTAACAGTCATTGCCAACTTGATTAACTAACAAAATGTGTAATCATTGTTTGTTCTTCTTGCGTATGGCACTACTTTAGCAGTAATCTCTGTGAATGCTCGTCCTAAAGCTCTGTGCCTTCTAAAGCTATGCCTGCCTTTCCATTCACACAGACTGTTGTGTAAATGTTTTGACTCATGTTGGTTTTTTTGTCTAATGTTTCTGCCTCTAGTCAATATATTTGGTTTTTTCCTCGTGTGTTATTGACCAAATGCCATGTGAGATATGTATTATGAAACTTTTTTTTTTTTTTTTTTAGGATGTTGAGATTTATACACGTGTATATGTGTGCTTCTGCTGAAAAAGTTACATCATGGTACCTTTTTCATGAACCTCCTAAACCTTCATGTATGTAAAACATTTCCCTAGAATATAGCTAAAGATGAATTCCCTATAGCTAATTACAATACTGTTATTAATTTTTTTACGGAGAGCTTTTACTTTGGTGGTGAAACCTAGAAAGTGCATGGATAAAAGCCATTTGGTTTAGGTCGTCCCTGCTTGAGTGTGACCGTTATGTGAAGGCCTCAGAATCCCGCTGCTGGTGTTCTACCAAAGACTCAAAACAGAACCCTTTCACCCCCTGTATTATACATACAGATCATGCAAGCATATGTATATGTTTGTACAAGCTGTATATATATGCAAGCTATCAGAATGCATTTAGTAATACATGCACAGCTAAATTGTATTTTTTTAAATTAGCAAATACAGATACCATGACACCTTCTTGACATCTGTAAATGTATTGATATTTGTAACAGTTACTGTACATGTACTGAAATATTCTATAAAACACTACTGGTTAATATCAGTTATTTTGAAAATACTCTGATCAAATCAAATTCAGAAATTACTGCAAACAAGCTGTTTTCACTAGTAGGTTTATTCTTTATGTTTTGGAAAGGATATGTTCAGCACTGTTCCATTTGTCATTATTATGGAAACAATTTAGCAACTGAAATCAAGCCATTTTTTTACTTTGAAACTTTAACAAACATAAGGTTCCAGTACAATTAAACAAAAAAAAAAGGTTTAACCTTCAGTTATGTATGAATTTCTTCTGGTCTGTGGATCGCCTATTTTTGTTTTCTACTGTCTGCTTTGCCACCCTAACACATAACCCTGATATTAATTAATAATGCTGTAATTGTCTCATGGAAACTCAAATGATAGAAAATGTGTGTGGCACCACCATCTCTTATTGCATTTTCTGGACTGTTCCACATAGCCTACCGTGTCTGAACATTGTGCGAGCTTGAATGTTATGGATGTAGCCCTTATTTTCCAGTCCTATCCTAATGTATTAACTTTCAAGTACATTTTGTCTATGCTGTTTGTGCAATAAATTTAAATAAAACGCAGTTTTATTATTCAATATAGGATGCGTGGTAACCTGTATGGTGGCAACATGCGCTTAGCTGGTACTGGACCAGCATGTTCCTATAATAAATCCGTGTACCAGCATAAGTGCATGAGCACTTATGCCGCGATACATTATATGCATTTTAGGTTAGCCAACTCTGGCATTTCCCCTTGTTTTACAGAAGGTTACTTATGCATGACTTGGATCGAGGTAATCGAGCCCATAAGAGATTTAAACATCCCTATTTTGCTTCTGTAGCCTTCAGGCTCTCTTGGGAGCATGCGGATGGCTGGGAGTTTTCTGCCCACACAATCATGCGCACATTGTTGTTGACGTCACTGCCATGCACAGCCAAATATGCAAGCAGAAACTGACCATGGAGGGACTCAGAAGGGCTATAATAACTAGTATTGACTTAGTCTACACACTATTGTGTCGCTACACTAAATCGGCCTGAAATCGCCATTCATTTCCTATCAATCTGAATGACTGAATGAAAAGATTGTTGAATGTATAATTCCACTGCAGATGTGTGACGTGAGGGTGTATCAACAGCATTTGTCCACACGGGGTCAGCACTGCACCAGCTTAACAAAACAGACAAAATGGGTCCAATAAACATTTAGCAGCATATTTTTATTTAAACTTAGAACAGAAACAGCACATTTGCCTGTACATGCCTTAGGTTTCTCTCATTGCGACCTGCTTTATAAACAAACCATACTCCTGACAGTTAAACGAAACAAATACAAGAAGCACATTACATTGCAAAAAATAAGTACCAAGTTTAAGTTGGCCATATTTGCAACCTAATAGAAAAATATAACAGCAATATTCACTTAACTTGATGCAATATATTTTTAATCGTGCATTTAAATTAAATAATATTTCACCAGAAAATGTTAAAATACGAGGTATTTGTTGGCTGACATTTTTGCTACATCCATAACAGTTCTTTTAAATCAATACTGCAGAAAACGTGCATTAAAAAATTCAGGTCAACTTCAAATCTTCAACCAAAATACAGTAGAACACAGATCCATGCCACACAAGGTGCACAGTCACATTTTCAACTCCAATTAACAAAGCTACAACACAATTCATAGGTTGCACCCCATAACAGTACAATTTAAAAGTAATAGCGTTTCACAACATGGGCACTTCTGTAGTCTGCAAGTACTGGCAGAACTACGTCCATGAAAATTCACACAAGTACCATTTGTAAGCTGGGAGGTAAAAGCCAATTAAGTTGGCTATTAAACCAGTAGGGAAGGCAGTAAGGAAGTCTCAATTAAAAGTATATTTTCAGTGACAGTACAGTGTACTGTATTTAAATTATTATAATTTTAACATCAGGGGCAAAGATTGAGATTTAGCCAGGAAATAATGTACAAGGTCCACCAGCTTTTTCTTCCTTAAGTAAAACTAAAAAACGATCAGAACAAAAAGGAGAACTCCTAATAAGGTTAGCACTTAGCAAATCACGGTTAAATGTGATCAGAAAAAATTAGTCAAGGCACATTATTGTGTGTGTGTCTTTATAAGTGTGTAAGTCCATTGTGTGTGCGTACTGTATGCGTGCGTGTGCATGCATGCATAGGATGCATGTGCGGACATGTCTGTGTGCATGTGTGCATGCGCATGCATGTGCGTGCGTGTGTTTAGTGTGTTTTTCGAGACACAAATGGGACCCTGCTAATAGTGGGGCAGAATGCAATCCCCATGGCTAAACATCTAGATGCTCTGTGGCTATAATGGTGTTTAGAAATACCGCATTAACTGATTTTAATTACTGCGCACACCATGGTTCAATAAGGATTCACATAGTAGCTAACAATGGTGTGGAGGAGGCCATGCATTTTTTATTAGGATCTTAAACAAGGCACAGGAAGGGAGTGAATGGAGCAGTGAATTTGCATTGCAAGCATTGCCACTGGTTCTGCTGGTGCTGCACGCCTCAGTCCTTCAGACAGCCGTACAGACACTTTACACTCCAGAGCTTAACTAGCTTTGCACAACACTTGCATATAACGTATCTTCCAAATTCAGTAAGCTATGTACACATTTACAGAACAATAAAATCAAATCTGGACTAAATGCTAGCAACATATGTACAAAGTACAAATAGCAAAAGAACCAACAGCAGAGAGAAACTATATTCCTCTCCAACATTCTCCATGCCTTGATGCGTGACTGCAGTGTCCTATTAGTAAAACCGGCCAATGCCCAGAATAGTTAATATTGACTCACTGGTTGATGTGTAGACACAGTGGTTTCAGTGTTCTTTTTGACAAGTTGTCATCAGGTGGTGGGAGCTGCACCGACAAGCTGGCCTATCACTGCTCTGGCAGCCTGCGGCACAGGTAGCCCTGAAAGACCAGGAGAAACCCCTACAGTAGCACCGCTCTCAAGTGTACAGCTCATCTCTAGTAGCAAAAGCAAGGAGCAGAGCCCAAGAACCTCTGCATGCACCGCGCTGCCTATTCTTGCAGCCAGCGTTTTAGAGGAAAGAAGCTAAAATATCTGCCGTGAGACAGCAGCAGAAGCTAGCTAGCAGGCTTTGCTGAATCGCTCTCCCCACCACTGCCACAGCAAACAGGGCCACCAAGGTTGGCGGGAGCGCAGTCACTGGTCTCTGGTTTATCGGCACTGCAGTGGTTTGGTGGCTGGGAAATTGGCTGGCTACGCTGTCGCTCCTTATTCAGTTCCTCCCATTTGGACCTGTTAGCACTGATCATGTCAAGCATTGGTTGGAGTTTAGGGTTCAGCTTGACCAGGGTCTAAAGGGTGGAAGATGGAGGGGAGAGGTGGAGAAGAAAAGGAGAGTACTTTAACACAAGTCCACTATTTATCACCGCAAATGCATCAACACAAAGCCCATGTAATAGCTGGACTTTATAGATTAGAAACAGATACAGTATGACTGATTAGTTGCATTTTACATGTTGCTGTGTTGCACTACAAACGGTACCGCTTTCTCTGAAATGCAAGCTTCCATGTGTCATTTAACGAATTACCTCATAAATGAGGGGATTATTTTAACCCTCATGATGTCCTTCGGGTCAAAATGACCCAAATCACTAGCTCTTTGTGGCAGATAGAAGGTGCTAAACCTAATTCTACAGTTTACACACATATGATGTGCACTGCTGGCACAACAAGGTGTGTGTTTGAAACCCGAGGACAGCAGGAGGGTTAAAAAGCACAAAAAAACTAATAAATACACAAAGATATAATAAATAAATACACACAGCAATGACAATTAAAAAACACCAAAAATCATACACAAGCAGATGGCGCTGCTGGGTGGCCAAATACAATATTATTAAGGACAACAGGAGGGTTAACATTGCCTTACCGTAATTAGTTATATTCGTGTTTCATATGGAAAGGGAAAATGCAAGCAGTGGTTTAGTCTAGCCATTTCATTAGCTGTTTTGACAAAACACACCTAATCAAAGCAGCCAATTGACTGAACTATAAACTGCAGGTGTCCAGTTTGTGATGCATACTGTATATATTCAGCAGTTACTCTCAGCAAACAGCCATAGACTTAAAGCAATGCTCTGGAACATGGTACAACAGTCAAGTTCAGTCAAATGTCCTTTCCTTGTAAAAACAACCTAATAGTTACTGGGGTGAATGACCCCATTTTACTAGGAAGTATATTGTTTTTATTGTTTTGGCACTATCATAACACTTGTGGTATACGAGCGTTTGGACCAACAGTTTTAATACAAACTATCTACAACACTCCACCAACTGGATCCATCTTTACAGAGTTGTATAGTCCACTGGCTAACATATAAGGAGTTTCTAAAGGAGAAACGTCCTTTTAATAACTCCCTGCGTAATCAGCCCACCGCAAAGTCCCGTTCTCATTTGTCTCCACAGCTTTCTCCACCAAGGAAGACGAAGCGAGGGAGGGATACGTAGAGAGATGGAGAGAGACTTTGTCATCAGGGACACTTTGAAGACGCAAGGTTACATAATAGGCAGATTAATATTCCGCAAAGCAGCGAGCCACCAGCAGGAGAAAGAGATCAGCAAGATCAAGAAGATCTCTTCCTCCCACGGAGAACAGCCCTGCTGCCTCAGAACTTCCCCTGCTCCTCCACTTCCTGTATTAATTGGCAGCAGCATGGCTGTGAGCTCTGTGCAGCATCTACATCCTCAACAACATTAGCATTTACATGAAGACACACACGGAACACAAGCCGTTGTTTCTTTATATCTGAACGACGCAGGGAGTCGGGGAGCGGTCTTCGCTTATTGATCCCCCTTCAACAAGACTAGGCTACTGTATAGCCTTATACAGCAAGCATTATTGTTACATTGCATTTACCAGTAGATGTGTTCTTGTTCTATTGATCTAATGCCCAAGTGTTACAATAAAGCATTTTGCCCTCTGCAGTTCCTCTCATCCATACACAATCAGCATGCCTTTATTCCTCCAATGGCCTTGATCTCAGCAGGAAGCCAGCGTTCCTCTGTCTCCCACGTAGCCAGTGCCGCAGGGCAGAGGAGGAGCAGGTGAGGCTTGACGTCAGCAACTGGCATTGGCACACACACTGCTCACTTCACTATTGTGCGGTGAAGCCCAGTCCACAGTGCCTGACTGAAAGGGCTTTGTGGCCACCAACGTCACGACTCCATTCACACACGCCACTTGTTTGCTGAGCTTTCTCGCTGTCAGGAAATGAAGATTCATCCCTGTCCTCTCAAACAGATGTGACATCGGAGCTATTGCAGTGGTTCAATGCGAGACAGGCTCTTGCCCCGCTATGTAGAACCTCTGGGAGGGCAGAATTGCTCAATTCAGAAGATTACATTTTTATTTCTGGCCTCAGTATGTACAGCAGTGGGTCAGGGCAGAATCTTTTAGCAGCAGATTTAAGGACCAGTGCACAGCAAAACCCAGAGAGCCACCAAGGTTACATTTTAAAGCATGGTTTTTACTCGACTGTAGCCTACATTTAGGGGTAGGATAGTCTAGTGGTGGTAGGTTTCAATCCCCAACATGCCTGGCCTAGCCATAAGTCATTATGGAGAGAGCTTGATATCTGAACGCAATCAAAAACACCTCTCCGTTCAATGTCATATGCTCCCTCAGAAGCTCCAGCCCACATATTGGGAACGCATCGCCAAGGCTAGGGTAGTGTTGTGTGGTGCGGTCTGCACCACTCTGTTTGTGTTCCTATTTACAGAGCCAGGGCTGTGTAGAAACACTGGATTTTTTCCCCAGCATGAACACAGAATGGGCAGCTACAGTAGCAGACCGAGATATTCGCTGAATTTGACAACAACTGTAGCTTACAATCACTGACTATGCCTTTAATACTTATCATAATACCAAGTGTAAACACTTTAAGGATAAAAGCCTATGTTTACCTAATTGTATTTTACTTTATTGGTATAAGGTACATAGGTATTGTGACCTTATTTTTAATGTACTCCCCATATGGAGGAGGGGAGGTGAATGTAGAGCTCCAATAATACTATCGGCCTGGGTTCAGACCATGAGTATCAATTTGACATAGTTTACCTTTAAGGGGCTCAGGAAGGAATTTCAAAGGCTTACCTCGTAAAGCGGTGCACAGATCCCATCAATCCACTCCAGCTGTAGACCTGGCAGCTCGTCCTTCCTGTTTCGGTCAAAGATGGCCTGAAACACAAGCACTAAAATAAGCCCTGTGATGCCTTTTCTCGAAAAACCTACATGCAGGTCTGTGATTGAGACATGTTCAAGTTAATTAGTTTATATTTTTGTATTTGTCATTCATGAAGTGAACTTCAGAAGCTCCATAAAGCCTGTGCTTCAGAGATAGTTACTGTGCTATGGCTTGCAAGTTGAATATTTAATTACCAACGCCCACACTGAGTGGTAAAGGTTTGACACAATTGGCAGACCTGAGGCTGCTGCATTAGTTACTACAGAGGGGATGCAATGTGTCCAGACCCGATTAGTCAACAGTCAGTAATTGCACACAGAATAGTGCCTGCTTCCCACTCTCAGAACCTGTAACAGCAACGCTCAACCTTGAATGCTTAAAAGCATGAATAAGCCCAAGTCTACAGTACATTCAGTCTCACAGTATGCTTCCATTTTGGTGCCATGGTATGTTCTGCTTTAAGACAGACCTTCATCAAGCACAAAGCCTTTCTGTTACGTTACTGTACCCGACTTTAATTCATACTAAAAGTGAGAAAACACTAGTCTCTATTTTACTGCTTACAGTAGACCAATTCAGCCACCTGGAAAGCCTATTAGAAATATATTGAAACCATATCTGGTAATTCTGTGGTTACCACTGGACAAATATAGAAATTCCCTTTAGCTGTTGTCTTTCTCAAGAGGACGGTGCTGGGAAAGGTTCTACTGTAGGTGAAATGTCCAAACATCGCTCCAGGCACCAGGGACATTTCAATGTCTAAACCCACAATTTCCATTCCCATTACACAAGGACAACCTGTGTTTCCTATACGAGTGGTGAATTTAAAATAGTGAATCGGTTTATATATAGCTGCGAGAGGCGTACTGGTGGGGTCATCTTAAGTGGGTCATGATAGGTAAAGCATGCTGTACATATGCAACTCTGTACACAGTGTATACAGCAATAATGTGATGTACTCACAGAAGGGGTTAACTTCAGCTCAGATCTCTCTCGGTCCCCCTGCTCAAAGAACTCATTGGTCACCAACTCTGCCACCTGAATGACGGAAGATTGGGTGTATAGTGGAATGTATTCATATTGTACAGTATGTTTTACACAAATGTATATTCTGTGTTATATTTTTTATTCGTATAGTGTAAGATATTTTCTGATATATTCTACTTATTTTTCAGTATACAACTTAGTTGACAGGCTTATTTTGTTAAGATATTAAATAATTAATAATCTCAGATGTGTACTTGGCTATTCAAATGTCTTATGTATCATGTCTGTTCCTGTCCAATGCTCGTTGTCACTGGGGATTCACCTTAATTCCACTACTGTACCATACATATCACATATCACACTGAAGAGTGTGAGTGTATTTCTTACCTTCCGGGATATTTCCCAGGGTTTAGTGACAGCTCCTAAGTCACAGGCTGTCATCAGCATAGATCTGAGAGGAGATCACAATTAGTACTTACTGTGTTTATGCATTATATGATCAGACCTTGCAATTGAATATTATTTATATTAACACATCTGCATTGTATATGGTGTTTATGCGTTAGTTAGTAAATTACCTGTTCTTATGGTGATAATGCATTATACAATCAGACTTACTGTATAACTCAATATTATTTATATTAACACATCTGTATTGTATATGGTATTTATTGTGTATTAGAGATACAAACATTACATGTGTTAGTGAGTTCATTACCTGCACATATCTCTATGCGCCTTTACATTCCAGTTGTATTCTCCTTTGCTGACCAGCTCAAAGAATGTGTTCCTGTTCCTACAATAAAGGGCAGATGGCAGCGAATGCAGGTGTAAGTAACATTGCAGCCACAAGGTGGCGGTGTTACCTAGAAGACTGGTGATCTGGCAGCTAATGGTAACTGGTTCACTGGGAGTACTGAGATGTTCTAAATATATAAATTATAAATAAGTCAGTATGTTAGAGTCAGCCACAAGCTCCGTGGTCATATCAGCAGGAGATGACTTAACAATTTCTGAAGAGTGTGTGTTAAGCAGAAGTGGATTTAGCATCGTACTCGAAGTAGAGCGTGAGGTCTGTGGCCAGAATGGACTGTTTCAGCAGCTGCATGAGGTCACTGTATTCTCTGGAGGAGAGGTTGGAGAAGATGTTGTGACCCTGTGGAGATGCACATAGAAATAACATCAGCAAACGTCAGCAAAAAGAGCTTCAGTAATTTCCATAAGTCATTTCAATTTGTTAAAACACAAACCCTCTACTTTTGAACTGGGTAAGTATAAACACATGTGACCAGATACAGTAAGGAACTATTCTATTAATCAAGTTATTTAAAAACAAATGGTTTACCGGAAGGTTAACAGTGATTTACAATGAGTGTCTCCATGCTCTTTTACTGTGATATAGCACCAATATATTTCAGGGTGCAGGGTAGAGAGCAGTGCCAGACACCCACACAATAGCATTTTTGTAACACTGGTTACAACCAGAGGGCAATTTCTGAGATAAATAGAACAGCATAGAATCCCTTATATTGTCATTGTAAGCTCTGCATACAACGAGATTACAACTGCCACTCTACTGGTGCAATGTCATCAGTGAAAACATAAAACATTAACAAATAAACATTTAAAACAATAATAAATAAAACATTAAAACAAAATCAAGGAGTGTCCCTTTAAATACTCTCTCAAATCTCTCAATACATTAACTCTGGGAAACATATCAGCTTGCAACTGTGTTGTCCTTCTGTATGAATGGGAACAGGACTCCTTAACAGCCAGGCTACTGGCTGAGCAACACCGCTGTCACTTCCTAGCTGTCATTACAGTCCAGTTCTGCAGAGGGGGATTCCTGAGGCATCACCGTATGATTGAGTAGTGGAAGAGGCTGTCACAGAGAACACCTCCGCTGGTCTTAACCAGACGAGCTTTTGGTGATCAGACGAGATCGGCGTATAGCCTCTCTTAATAAGTAAGCACCATCTCTCAGTTAGACCTCTCATATGATTAAAACAGGCCGCTCTCCATCATGTTTTATAGATTCATCTACCACTTAGCAACCCTCCTTAACAGGACTGTGGTTGTAGTATATGAGAGATGGGCAGATGAAATGGAAACCGTGCAAGAGAGGATAGAAGAGATAATAGTGCTGAGTTTTTTTCCCTGTGAGTGGTGACAAGCTAAGGATGAAGGTTTTCTCACTAGGACTGAGAGCCCAGCTATCGGCTTGTGTGTTCCTGTGAAATATTGAACAGCAGACACATAAAGGACCTATCTTATGCTTTCTTAACTTTAGCACTAAAAGACACTAACCAACATGGACGATGGTGGAAAAACAGAAGTGCTTAAAAGATAAACTTTGGGTTGGGTTTGGGTTGAATCCACGGGCGTTGGTCTCCTTAAATTAGCCACATTTTTAATTTATATGCTAATGGTACAGTACTAGTTCATCGTAGGTATCCACAGAAAGCGTTATTATATTCCAAGCAAACATTTGCCTGCTTACTGCGTTCTCAGCACAAATGAAACATTTGGAAGCTAACCTGATAAGCCATGTCTCATTGCTACCTTAAATGTCATTAATTACATCCTCACAGAAACCAACTTGCTCTCTGGAACGTGTCCCTCGATCATTTTTTGTCAAATAAAGTCTATAATTATGCTGATCAGAGAGCAGCACGGGGTATTTCATTATACGGATCCATAGGTAAGATTGGGATGTTTTTGAGCGCCTGGGAAATGCTTGCTACTGTTTGACAACCGCTAGTGAGGCAAGACAATACCCATTCTGCCTATTACTCCATTAAAATCTTTCCATTTGCAGTTCTGGTTGTTTTAATATACTGTAGCTAAAATCAGCAGTGCTCAAACAGAATGAAAGTGGCAGTGTACTGTAAGTGCTCCCATTAGTCCACATGCTGCCAGTATATGCTGTTTGGTTTCATACTGAACATTTCCCACTTATTTACAGCAGGGAAAAGTCATAGGTCACTGGAAAGTCATAGGTAGTGGCGATCACAAGATGGCACAGGAGTTAGTTATTTGACCCCAGCCTCGTGCAGGAGCACACGTTTCAAGCGAGCTGCATTGCAGCAAAGGGCAGAGCCCACCACAGCCGCTGTACCCAGCGTACCTCGCTCTGCAGGATCATGACAGCGTGGTTGAAGTGGTGGTGCTCCAAGGTAGCAGAGGTCCCATAAAGCAGAGAGAGAGCCGACCCTGTCCTAGAGGACACACACACACACACACAGGGATCAAGAAGAGAGATAACCTCGACACATTGTGATAACAAAGTACTCAGTTGAGTGTTCTCAGCTCCACAGCGTCTCAAACTTATGGCCCAATAAGAAAGAAGCCAGAGAGCCATATTGGCAACAGCCGCTAAACCCACCGAACAAGCTCACAACTCAGCGTATGGTTGAAGTTGCACATGGGAGCGAGGCTTGGTCTATTGTGACTGCAGCTAACCTTAAGAAACTCAACAGCAGCCGTACCTGCTGCTCTAATTGTGCCCAGAGTCAGCACTGTTTACAATGTGTTGGTTAAACAGACCCTTATATAACGCTTATGCAACTCCCTGCTTCACTCTCCTGATCTGGCCTGGACTCCTGCAGACCGCTGCAGGTGGAAAGCATACTATGAATGCTGTGTAGGAGGCTGTGTGCGTGTGTGTGTTAGAGAGAAAGGGGTAGAGACGGTTAGAGAAAATGTGTGTGTACTGAGAGAGAGAGAGAGGGAGAGAGGGGGAGAGAGGGAGAGAGAGAGAGGGAGGGAGGGAGGGAGGGAGGGAGGGAGGGAGAGGGAGTAAAGGCAGGGATCTACTTGGCCTGGAAAGCGTTGTTGGTTCCTCTGTGGTCCAGGTCATGACACACACAGCCCACGATGAGGGCCAGAATCTCCACCTCAGTCAGCGTCTCCTGGAAACCTGCCGTCTTGATTGGAAAGAGGGACACGGGCGCGCACCCACACACACACACACACACACACACAGACATGTCCATGCACATTAACACACACACACACACACACAAACACACACAATCACACTCGGGTGCCGTGAGAAGAACATTGGGCTAAACTGAAACCCCCCCCACCACCGCCCAATATGGCAGAAACAGCATCCTCCTAAAATGCAGACTATCAGCACAGAGACCTGAGGGACTGCACCAACACAGCCACATAAGGAGATTTATGGCTCAGATGAGTGGCTTCTAGAGGCCATGTGCTGAGTGAGTCACTACGGGTCACTGTGGGGATAGCAGTGAGGCTGTAGAGCCCTCCTCGGTCCACTCATTAAAACACATGGGAGGAGGAGCGTCCCATCCAAACAGCTTACGCCCTGCTATCTGCATCTCCCTGCATGTGATGACTGTAAAAGAAAATGTGTGTGCGTGCGTGCGTGCGTGCGTGCGTGCGTGTGTGCGTGCGTGCGTGTGTGCGTGCGTGCGTGCGTGCGTGTGTGCGTGTGTGTGTGTTCGTGCGCACGCGTGTGTGTGTGTGTGCACACGTGTATGTGCGTGTGTTGTCCTGGGGACTTGATAAAGTTTGAGGCTGCCGGATAACTGTCTCTATCCAAGCATATCTGGTCTGGCGCTACACAAGAGCTGTAATTCAATTACAGTACAGTAACAACGTGCTGCGCTCCAACTTGAAGTACAATCACCTGGACAGAAGGCAAACAACAGAAAGAGCTCGAGAAAAAAGACGGAACATTTGGAGAGGGGAGTAGTACTGTAGAAGAAGCTACTGTATAAATGATCTAGGTAACAACTGAGTACTCAATGTGTAATTTACCGTAAGAATAGCAAACATGCACTGGCACACATTGAAGGCGTGCCTCCAGTTGTGGTAAAGGACCATGCGGTAGTTTTTCCTGACCGTCAGCAGCCATCTGCACAGTGTCTATACAGGGAAACACAGGTCACAGGTCAGGTTGCAGTAGCCAATGGAGTTCATCCATGGATCTAAGCTGTACACAAGGCTAATATTCTCCTTGTTACTGTGTGTGTGAACCTCTAAATACTGTACGTTTTCAATGTGTGGTATGGATCTACCAGCTGGATCTCATAGAGCTGATTTCATATATATGCAGCATAATTGGCACCAATGATAATACATGTGTTTATGTTTGATGATATGTTTATCATGATAATAAATGCGTTTATGATTTTGATGGTGCCAATTAAAAATGCATGAAAATAATGTATTTTGTTGTTGAAATCTCAACCAAATGTGATCAAAGTCCTGATGCAGATTCTCTAAATGCAGGTTTGCCAACATACATGTATGTGAGGTGCACAAGTTTAGGAAAGGCGGCCATATATATTTTTCCAGCTTGGCCCCTTAGAGAATTCCACATCACTGATTCAAGATGTGGACTCAACCTAGACAGACAGACAGACTGACCGTAATCTCACCTCATAGTCAATCTTGAATTTCTGCACCATTCCCAACTCCATAAACATCCTCAGGGCTGCAGTTATCATGGCATCCACGTCCAAGGAGAAATCATCAAAGGAGAGCTTATCGATGCCCAGCTCGCAAACAAGTGGAATGTTAGCCGCCTGTTACAGCGGAGGCAGCAGAAACAGTAGTGTTATTAGTCCAGAGAGCAAGAGGCGAGAGAGGTCCGAAGACAATGTGCCAGTTTTGAGATCACAGAAATACGGGAACATGATCATTATCGCTCTTTTTGGACCCATTCAGCAACGGTTCAGATTAATGTGAGGGCGCTTTAGTGCTGGATCGACTTGTGTGCACTCTCTGTGGTGTTTGACGAACTGGAGGAAAACAAACAGTACAAATGCGGCAATTGTTGTAAAGCACATGAACACTGTACACACCCTGCCTTCCATCTTTGATGTGGCCTAATGAGCGTGAGGCCTGGCTCAACCAATACACGGGGGATTTGCATTATGTCTTTTCTACCTACAGTCAGCATCTATTGTATGACCATTTCACACTTAACTTGCCTACTTTCCTACAGTAGTAAGGGAACGTGCAAGTCTGTGTTACACTTCCGTTGACCGCCGCGTCTTCCTGCACACCCTTCCTCTCGCAGCTGTTTGTTTGTCAGATTAGCATGCGCCTTCCATGTTTGACTCACCGCTTTAGGTGGTGATGGCAGCCAGAATTGTGGCAATGACATTGACATTTATTCAGCGCAAACCTAGTCAAGTGTGCCCTGTTCGGCTCCATATGTAGAGCAGTTATGAAAGAGGGTTAAAGGCAGAGCACAGCACTGCATGAGGAGACTGGCAGATCACATGAGCACACAGCGACGCGGAGTTCCCGCTTCGCATTAATGGCCACGGGGGAGAATATCTAGGTCACGTCTACGTTTCACAACTTCAGTCGCAATTAGGAATTCAGATATTTCCATTTTCTCCACATCATAAATAATGCAATGGCAATGATAGGTTATTGATTGGAGTAATCCATTTCAAATACCGCAATTAGTTTATTTTCATGTGGGAGTTATTGGGGTTTCGCCTCTAGTCTAAACCTACATTAGTGATCATAAGCCACTGCATGACTGAAAATTAAGTCTGAGCAACAGGCCATCAATTATTTCTTCAGCTGGCTGGCATATTTTCGTTTGAACATAATGCCTGCGTTACAATAGACATATTGTACATTGCTTAATATGGCCATATTGGCATATGACCAAACTTAACTGAATTCTACATGTTAAAATTGAATTAAGTTACATTTTATGCCATGAACATATTTAGACCTTAAAATGCTCGTATGCTGAGTATGAGGACATAAAATTATATTACAATTTGCTTTGCAGCATGTTGTTTTCACAAATAACATAGAATTCAGCTTATTTGCTAAGTTTAGATATAAAAACAAATGTCACACATATTAAAAATGTTGATTCAACAGAAAATTGTGAAACAAACTTTCCTTAGATGAATGTAATGATGCAACATCTGTTACTGTACCTTGAATTTGTCAACTTCAGTCTTGGAGCATGTAGCATGATAAGACAGAACCTGCAAAATAATTACACATTTGTGTTTGAAAAGTTGTTGAAAAGATACATTTTCAGAAGCATTGAAACGTCTATTGTCACACACATAGCACTATACAGTATCATATGAGGGAATTCCAGAATGACAGCAAGAACAGAGATGTCAGAACTGATTTCGTCCATATGCTTCCTTCATTTCCTGGGAGAAATACCTTCCGCAGGCCCGCTGTTGCTTATTTGATCAAACCAACTCATGTTTATTCAGCAATGCCATAGGCAATGCATCTACATACTGTGTTTCTTATCTCTTGGTTTTTATAAGCTCTCCTTCTCCCATTTTTGACCTTTTCCTATCCTGAAATTGAGCGGTGCTAACCGCTGCCCATGAAGCTGAATGCTTCCTGGCAGTGATCTGGCTGAACAGGCTGAAAAGCAATGTACAGCTGAGGGAAGATAACGAATTGCTTTTCAACGCTGCTCATTAATTATCAATAAATCCTTGTGTGGAAAGGTTATCTACAAAGAGAGATCAGCAGTTTTTTTCATACAACCCTCTTCTAGAAATATGATAGTAAAAGTTGGCAACAAAAGCAAAGCCCCCTGAGATATGGAGGTTTTAAGTTACCATTGTGTTTTCTGTGTGTGTGTGTGTGTGTGCGTGCATGTGTGTGTGCATGTGCATGTGTGCGTGTGCTTGTGTGTGTGCGTGTGTGTGTGTGTGTGTTTGTGTATGTGTGTCTTTCCACCAAAATCTTCAACTCAGCATACTGTATCATAACAGTCTTTGGAAAATATACTGTTACTATAGAACAATAATGGTTTAAAGGAACTGATGAATCCTTTACAATACAACAGGGATTCCATTTACCATAACAAAATAATAATTATCATTACACATCACAATTTAAACAAATTAATCAGCCATATCTTAAAGTGTAAAAAGCTGTTCTACGTTTTGGGCTGGGTATTGGCAATGATCTCACAATACGATACGTACATTGTAATACTCTACATTTGCTTAAAAACGTAATTAAATCTGTTTAATGAATAATGTATCAATGACTGAGTTATATCCTTGATTTTAAACAGTACCTGTCTTGTTCTTTATGTTTTCTTTGTGCTTAATACCATGTTTGTTTATGTATCAATACTATGGGCTTGAAAATTGATGCAGTATTGTGAAATAAAATCGCGATATTCAGCTGTATCGATTTTTGCACAGCCCTACTAGGTTATGTGGGTCATACTCATAAACAACACACATGTATTGTGTTTCTTACATCTAGAGCCACAGATTGTTTGGCCCAAGACTTCTTCACCTGGTCGTACATGATAGTGTTATTGATGCCCAAGCCACAGAAAATCACAAATGCCTGAGGGTGAAAAAAGAAAACAAAAACTCAATACAACAATATGGTATTCAATGCACCCAAAAACAATAATAAAAAATAACGTATTAGACTAACAAACAAATTAAGCTTGGCACCTCAAAGAGACGCTGGTCTGCATCGTCAAATGGTTTTCCATCCAGCCTGTTCAACACTTGTGCCACGCCTGTTCAACACAGAGAGGGGCGTTTTTGCAATAGATTTAGTGACTGCATTTACATGAACTTCAGCATCCAAGTTATGATACGTTTTTTGAAGTATCCCTTTTTTATGTTTGTGCAGGTAAACAGCATATCCCAATTTCAGAAAACTGGATAAGATCTTATCCCAGTTTTGAGAAAACCTATAATGCCATCTGGAGTACTTTGATAAAGAAAGCGATATACTGTTATATTCCAGTTTCTGACAGTTGTTGACTATCTGCGCAGGCATGGATTCAGCCAGGTGTAACGGAAACAATGATGCGATGATGAAATTAGTTTTGTCTTTCAACGCAACACAATATTGGCATTTAAGCTAAGCCCTATATAAGCCATGGCCTCACTTTCAATAGCCACAGTAAAATTAATTTAAGGTTAGCCTAACAGCTACAGAAATGTCAGTTTAAATTGTCGATTTGTTTGGTAAACATCACAGGCACTTGCACAAATACTGTAGTAGGCCGCAGGATGCTGATGAATTACATTATAGCTTATTGGTAAAGACTATTTGGATCAAACCAAATACAGTACATTCCATATAGGAACTTGTTTTATGTAAGGCATTGTACGTTTTAAGTTATCGTGTGTCTCACTTGACAGTAACACATCATACCGTAGGTTGGATGCACAGGTTTAATCTAATTAAATAGCTAAAGCCACACGACAAATGTTGACAACGCTAATTGTTAACTGATAGAGAGATTACTTTTTAAGAAATGACTCAATCATCACAGAGAAATTATGCAAAAAAGATATTTCCCCACAGAGCCTATTACAAATGTTATGCCTCTAGAGAATGGAGAAAAAAAAACATGCCGCAGGCACATCATTTTGTTTTTCTTTACATATATCTTGAAGTCCATACTGGAAGAATATAAATATTACTTTATGAATGCCTTCAATGCTCATAATTTAGATATAATCAGATTTATTTTAAAATGCAGACTTGAGTGGTACTGCTGAATATTTACTCCTACCTGTGTTATGCTTTCATACTGTAGTATACCTTTTTAATTTTTTATTATCCAAATATTGCTCAACATAATAGCCCAACTTAAGATGGTAATGTCAACTAATTACTTTACATACAATATGTGCATATACACTTATGTAACATGGCATTCATAAAGTATAGTAACGGTTGCCACGTAAGCATCACCATATAACCAACAGAAACATATTGTGATATTACTGTAGCTGGGTGAGAACACTTCTTCACAACAGGCTGACTATAAGCAGTGCATGGCATGCCACAAGAAATTCAGTGTTATTTTTGAACGCATCCTTGACTTAAGAATTTAGCGAGTTGCTGCTTTGTGCGGCTAATGGCTTTCACTGTGGATCCTCAGGTGGCTCGTCCGCCCACGCTCAGCACATTTTCCTCTCCCCTCACTCTTCCCGCTCTCTCCCTCTCCCTCCCTATCCCTCCACCCCCCCCCCCCCCCCTCTCTCTCGCTCTCTCTCCCCACTTCCCAACAAATGACCTCACACCTACGCTTGCACACAAAGGACACAGCAGAGACACATGGCGTCACACGCGAGCTCTGGCACTGCCCATGTGTGCTCCAGCCGCGCATGTACGAGGCTCAAGCACACGTGCAGCAGGCTACAGGCATGCACACAGAGGTCTCACAGGCCGTCACAGCAGCTGGCCGCTACTATGATAACTTAGCACTCTAAAACTAATGACTTCCCGCATCAGAGCCCAGTGAGCGCTGCCTCTCCTTGCCATATCGAGCACCGACGCCAGAGACAAGAGATCGATGATTTATCAGTGTCAGAGAGCTGCTGGACTGGGGCTGATTCTGAAAAGCACTCAGCCAGCGGAAGGGAATTCCTCCTCTCTGTGTGGAGAGATAGGCTCTAACCAGGCGCGCGTGATCTGATTCACCCCCTCCCCCTATTTCTGTCTACAATGCAGCAAAAAAGATAGATGGTTTTACATGATCTCACTGCCAAAATAACACGTGTTAAATGACTCTCTCATAGCCCACCTATCATAAATGGAGAAATGAATGATGGAGCATGGATATCTTGCAGTAAGATGGGTCAAGATATTCAGCCAGAGGAAAATGAAACAACTTGTCGCACCTACCAATGATTTGGTGGTTGCTGTTCCATATAGGGACGCAAAGCACAGAACGGATGTGGAACCCTGAAAACTGGTCTGCCTAAAAAACAGGAGGAGTGTATATAGGACAATGTTTACTGGGAATCATATACACTTATAGTAGTACACAGTGGCTGTAGCCTGATCTGTGTTTAGCTGTACTGTAAGTATTAAACTATGCATACTTTCCATTTATTTCTGCCAGGGTATTAACTATGCATACACGTGTCACCTCTGATAGAATATTCGTTTGATCTCCAGGAGCTGTTGGTTGTATTGTTCTACTGAGACCAAACAACTAGCATTTTTTTGGAAAATTGTGGCACAGAATTGACAGTACTATATGTACTTAATCCCTATGCAGAAGTAACATTTAAATACATAATAAATATAAAATGTATTATACTGTATATTTATAACAATATACAGTATTACACTGAGTAAATATAAATAAGATATTTAACAACATATTCCTTACAGTATTTTATTTTATAGTGTGTCTAGTGTGTCTATTCTTTGACACATCCATTCATTCTAGAATGGATGTGTCAAATATGTACAAATGTTTACCTCGGCGTCAAAGCGAGGATCCTGGTAAGCATCACTAATATTCACTGGCAGACCTGTTGAAGCCACCAGCTCTGCAATACTGTTGTTTATGAGCCAGTCTGAGTAAGAAGACTTCTCCATGCTGTCTTTGAAACTAGGAATACGCAGGAGGAGAAAATATTCAGAAAACAATGGCACTGGATCTAATTTCTTCACTTGGTTTTCCCCATGAAATGCTAAAGTGTACTCAAGACCCCTCCTTTGTACATTATGTTGCTTGTAAACGTATACATTTTTACATATTTAAGTAAAACAGGTATACAGATATTCATTTTTACACCTTCGATGCAAACAAAAGGCCAATGTTTAAATTCCTTGTGGACCCTCTTTAACCTTGATGTGTATTTAATGAACACCTCAATTGCAGCTCATAAAGTAATGATAAGTTAACTGTCGTAATGTCTTCCTCCCTACCGAACACCCATACTGTCACAGAATCACCTCAATCCCTTCTCAGATTTCCCATACATTTACAGCAGTTAACATTCAAGCGCAACAGTGTAAATGTTCATTGTGGGTTTTATCTTTCAGGTATGAAATTAACAGTGAGATGCTTCCAGTGTCTGTGGTCAAGAGAAGGTTTAGAGAATGTGAAGCTTACACACAGCTTAGCTTAAATCTTTTTGAGGCCCCATATACTGTATTTCCAATTTCAAGCTGACAGACTTGGTGTCCCTTCAAGCTATACGTTACATTTCAGTTGGTGTTGTATCGTGATTGGCTATATAAGTAGGACTGGGAGGACAGGCCGCAGACACTTGGTTGCAATGCAGAAATGATGTCACACCTGGGGCCAAATCTGTGTTTTAGAATTATGGCTAAATGTCAGACAGAATTAAAAATTACTCCAGTCCATACAGGCTTCTTCCAACAACAAAACAGACCACACTCCTGGAAAATCTGGTAAAAGCAAAATTAACCAAATGCTAAATGTACCTAAATCCCTACATTTTTAGCAACATTCACATTGCCAAATACATTACTGTTTTCCTTGTATAAAGACAATTATAAAGTGATTTTACACATGTTCTTCATACAGTATACTCCATGCCTCAATGAATGGGCCTAAGCATGGCACAACCGGTGAATCACCATGTGCAAAAGACCTTTGAAAATGTGCAGTATATGAATCAGGTACATAACTGTGGTGCATACAGTATGGGTTGACACCTTGTAATGGCATTATTCTCTCTCTACGTCTCTCTTACTCCATTTATCTTCCTCTGTCTCTTTTCTTTCTCGTCTATCATTAGCTGCCCCAGACACACAAGCAGAATCATACACTAGCCCAAATTTTCTTTGCGCATGGGGGCGGAAGGAGATTCTTATGTGTATTACCAACCCTACCCTGCGCTCAGCCTTTGACGTCAAATTTATTCGCTTAATTGCACACATAAATCTCTTACAGCTCTTGCTGCAATACAGATACGAGCATGGTGTAAGGCCGGTGTCGTAATGCAAACATGGATTATCTGCTTGGTTTTAAAGGTATAGTCTGTGATTGTAAGATAATACAGTTTTTGTCAAATTCACCAAATATCTCATCGCATTGTTCGCTATCTTACCATTCCCTGTACATGCTGAAAAAAGTATCCGGTACTTCTACGCGGCCCTGGCTCCATAAATAGGAAGACAAACAAGGTGGCAAATACCACTCACAATAACAATGCATAGGCTTCACAATGCATTTCCAATATGTGGGGCGGAGCTTCTGAGGGAGCACCTTATGGCATTGAAGGGAGATTGTTTTGATTGTAATTTAAAGTTAGAAAGCGTTCTCAAGAATGACAGACCCTACCTTTAAACTAATAGTTCCAAGTAAAGTCAAGGCAGAACCTTATTGTTTATTTGTTAATATTCAACATGTGACAATACACAACAAGTCGGAGGTGTCAGACCTGTCATGGCACCCAGGGTGACATTTAATTGAGCAAGCTTCTAATTCATCATACTGATTTTTCTTCTTCTGTGGTGATTTTTCTAATTACTGTCCTCGTTATCACCGCTGCCTTGAAGTGTCCGTGTCAGTTATGGCCAACGCAGGACTCGGGATATAATTTGTCTTCTTAGAGCTATTTTTCATCCATAAACAACCCACACAATATTAAGCCTCTCCTTCTCCACTGAACCATGCCTAGCAGGCGGGACACACCAAAACCCAATTAGGAAGGGTTCCTAGAGCACGCTTTCCATTCAGCATCAGCATATTGCTTCCAAGCCATGCCAGAGTATACCATTTGCATAATGTTTTTCTTTTTCTTTCTTATACTTTTCCTACAAAGTTGTAAAGACGCAAACCTTTGGTGGTTTGCCCTATAGGTGGAGGGTTTAACTACTTTACAGTCAACTGAATTTCTAGGCATGTGAAAAATAGTTTGACTGTATCATACTGTAAATCTTTGTTATACAAATGCAGTGTACACATCACTGAAATACTGTATGTCTAATGTTACATTTTGTGCAAATTAATGTTCCTACAGTAAATTAGTAAAATGTCTCCTTCCTGTAGAATATTTGGGATTGCCTCTAACGTGTATTGTACCTGCTTTCTGCATCTGCGCTGCACTTGGGTGACAGCAGCTCAAAGGACTTGGTGAACTTCACCACCTATGGTTGGGAAAAAGAAAACACATTCACTAAAGCTAAAGTAAGCTAAAGGCTTTTCATGTAGGTCAGTGCTATTCAAACGTTTTACTCCCAGAGAGGATTGGTTCGTTGCTTGTGGCGCACACATGAGGGGTCACAAACTATGACCAACTGCACAAATGTAGTTTGGACAAGATAATAATAATTTAAAAATGTAAACATCTAGTAATGATAACACTAATATAACTAAGATACAAAAAAAATTAACTACTTTTATGTATTACAATAGGATTAATATAAAATATGGATGGATGGATGGATGGATAAAATAAATCATGAATAAATATACATATTTCTTGATACATACAGTAGGAGGTCCCAACTCCCACTTTGCCAACCAATGATACAGTACTCACTGACATGCAATATAACAATACCGGCGATTCGATGTCCTCCAGAAGCTGAACGGAACAGCGTTCACACTTCAACAGCGTCTGTGCACGATGCATGATCTTCCTCACGATCTTCTCCAGGTCCGTTTGCTCCTCAAACAGATCATTGACTACCTCCAGGAGAGCCTGCACAACCACAAAAATAAGACACCATCTCCATGGCTTCTTTGGAAACAAGTCACTGTGAGACACACTAAACTGAACATCTGTCAATACGTAGTACTCAAGGTCCCTTAAATAAAGATGCCTCGCCACTATTAAGCTATTAAAGCATGATCATCATCATTCTTTAAGCACAAACCAACGGGGTAATATAACACGATAGACTCCCCCAATGAAAGCAAATTAGGCTCTTCATCTAAGGCAATGCCAATTCAATCAAATACAAAAACACATAAAAATCCTTCAGTGTAAAGGGCCTCTGTTGATTTCTCCCTTCTTTCACTGATAAATGCTCTCATTATGTTCTCTTCCATCAGAGATCAATGTATGACACACATTAGGGCATCTCTCGGCATTCCCTGGGAGATTTAGACCTGAACCCAGGGCCCCCACCCCTATGGTTCCCAGCCCCTCCACTGCAACCTCTCCAACAGAGGAAGATTGACCAGGCATGCTCTGTGATTCCCATTGCAGTGGCAGAAAGTGGGTTACTGCTGATCAATATTCACTTCACTGTCAGCGTAAGAAGGAAGGGAGGAATGCTGATCCTAATAATGGGGTGGGTGGGGGGAGGGGGTGCCTAGTCCTACAGTGGCCCTGTCTGCCTTACCCGGCTCCTGTCGTACTCCTTCCTGGAGGCTGCGAAGAGCTGAGCGTTGGAGATCGCAATGCCACAAAAGGGCAGATACATCTGCAGTACCTGTAGACACAGCAGGTTAACAACAAACTAACCATTGTGTAGTACTGAAACTGTAAGCCAGTATACAGTACTAACAGTAATCAGTATAACAACAGGCCTGCAGCAGGTATTTAAACACTGAGAATAAGGCACTGTACAACCCACATACAGTACAGTGCTGAAAAGAACAGGGTAACTCCAATATTACATTTGAAGGAGTTATCTGGTATTTTCTGAGCCTTATAGGTATTCATATGTAGGCATTGAGTTACACAGTAGGTACAATTACAAAAAAATCTAATTTACAGTACAATGCAGTTTAGCTAGTACATGGTACTTCAATTGCACTGGAGACTTACTCTATTCTTTCAGCACTATGTTACTTAGAATAAACCCTCACATGCCTGTAACATGGTGTGACTCACTGCCACTGTCACCACTGTGTTAAAAGTGTGACAGTTACCATTTAAGATACACTCTTTTTGCACAATGGGGCGATGCATTTATTCCACAGCTGACTGTTTTGATGTGGCTACAATACAAGGGGATGGGTGCCTCGAGAATTAAATGACAGACGCGAGACATATATGACAGAAGAGTTTCAAACCAAAACAACAACAATGTTAGTGTAATGTTAGTTTTAACTAAAACCTTATCTAGTATAACAACTTAATAATAATTGTACTATGATGTGGCTACTTATCAAATGGCATGTTAACATAATGTTAAATAAAAAACATAAATACTTTTTCCATGAAAACATCATATCTTTCAAACTGAAGTAAAGAAAGAATGGCCTTGCATCAGCATCATTATTATACAGTACAAATATATCAATTCAGTTGACATTTTACCATTTGATGGAATAGTTTCACCAACTCTGCTTCTGGCTAATTACTTTACATTCCATTCATATTTTATTTCCTGATTAATTCGATTTTATAGAACTGATGACAATGTTTCATTTGCAACCTGAAATCCAATGAAAATCTTATTTTAGACAAAGTCAAAAGTTGATCCGCAGCAGTAATGTAAGTATACAAGCAAGCACAGCATGATATGATGAGATGAGGGATGGTTTTGACTGTGCACTGCAAATGCAAGGACAGCTATAGTGGGGACAGCCATATACAATGATGGAAAGCTGAAATCTATATGTTTCCAACTGTCTGTCTATGGAGCCTTATCTGAGAGACACTCAGACCCATAACAAGGAATCAATAGAATTTAGGCTGTTTGCCTCCTCACAGCTTCTTTGTTTAGTTATCTATCTTTAGAATCTGGATGCTGTGTAAACAATAAAGTCAGTACAACACACCCACTAATATTTACCAGCCCTCAGTCTGACCTGAGGGTAGGAACATTCACACAATGCATGAATGGGAAGTTTGTCAGCTGTGGTTTCTGATACAGGAGGATCTCTTTCACCGTCGACAATAGATAATGTATCAGTTACTTATCACACAGCCTATTACACCGTGTAATAGGCATACATGCAGGATAATATGGTACACATGACAAAAACCACAACAACAGTTGATGGTGGTCAAGCTTGTAGCTACTCAACAAATTATGGTTTGGCTCTTTGATTTGACCTTTCTTTAAACACAGGGTGCCTGTGTTTTACACATCTTGTCCACATCTAATTTCAAAGAATGCAGAGCAGATAATTTATCGTAAAGGTAGATTCATTTGTGGTGAAGCAATAGCGGTTTATCGTCAATGGTCTCATTTTCCCCTGCCAAATATAGATGCTTCACTAAATTAAGAACACTATAAATATTCAAAAATGTAATGTACTCCCTGTGTAATCATGAAGTATTGTCCATCATAATATTGTAGTGCAATATGTTCAATTGTCGTTTCACATGGAAAGTTGATGTAGGTCTTACATTAAGCCATTTCAGCTGTCCTATGGAATTCTCTACTAATGACCTTCTAGAGAGGCGGTGGCCATCAATAGGAGCAGGTTCATTAGCGAGCAGGACTTTGGGGACCTGGCTATGGATCTGCCATGGAAGTAACAGGCAAAACCCAAGAAAAGCACTGCTCTCTCTAATTACACTCTGTCAGCCAGGCCATTAGACAGGCTGCATTACAAACAAGAAGTTTTTGCCTAGAGACCTGTGGACTGACCAGTGAAGAGCAGGTTTAATAACGGAAGTAAGTAGCTAAGGCCGTAGGGATCATGCAACACTTCAGCCTCCATCTTCCTCAGCTAGAAATCTCGAAGGAATTAAAACGGTCGGAAATTACATAGGCAGTGAATGTATTACTGTACTGCAAGCCATGAAAATGGCTACATTACGTTACATTAAGTTAACCAGTTACATTTGCTGTGACTTCACATAAGGTACAATAACACATGGTGAAACCATTCATCCGCAAAAGGCTCTTTTGGGGCAATAAAAAGCAACTTTCCCTGTTTTCTGTGGGACTCTAGCTTGCATCAGCAGAGCGTACAGCAGTCTTGCAAATGCATTTAGCAATGATTACTCTTTATGGTGGTGACATAAAATATTTATGCAAGAGAAAACTACACCAAAACAAATTTCACAATGCAGCTGACTCTTTGTTATTCAATTGTACCATGAATAATTCCAAACACTGCAGGTCCAGTGCAAATGGATGATACTGTTTCGCCCTTGTCTTAGCTGTTCATGCCAGCAGGGAAGCTTGCTTTGCTATTATGGCCACTCATTGACTGTGATGATGCAGGGGCATGGCGTCATTCTGAGTGGCCTACTTACCACAAGAACACTTTAACAGCAGTGACGGGGACCAATACCATGCAAGCCACTGCACATTGGCCTAAAAACACCTTTAAAATGCTACAATGTAGAATTTTAAGTAAATAATGAATGCTGTTAAATATAGATTTGTTTTAGAGACCAAAACACCATTGACTGGTTCTAATTCATGATCGCTTTTCGACCACAGCTAATAAATTCTGTATCATACTAAGACAGGAGCCTTCTAGCGAGTATGATTGTACATAAATAATTAAACTGTTATACGCTTCACAGGTACAAAACAAGAGCAAAAAGAGGCCACAACACATTTGAGCAGCACAGTAATGTCAAGAGAGATTAAGGCTTAACACACACTTATTGCTCCTAAAGCCATAAAGGATTCTTGGAACCTAATTCCACTATGAAAACCTTTAGATGGTAATGGCTCTTCTGTGGTTTTCTGCGGATTTCTGCAGTTTTGTAGCTAAAAGCCTACAATATAAGGAATAAACAGGATTAAGTGACCACCTTATGAGTACAGACAGCTTTTCCAATCCGTCACATGCTAGTGTGTTCTACCCAACAAAATTGTATCTTAAATGGTAAAAAAATATATACATGTATATCATCAGACAACCATGATATAACCACAGAAATACGTACAGGTAGTACAAAACAGAATTATTCCTCATGTGATAAGGTAAAAACTAATCGAAATATAAACACATACTGTATTTGACCAGAGGTTCAACCAGGGAACTTGAGATTGGGCACATATTCATATAAACACCAATATTCAATAGGCCTACATTTACAAAGGTACCTTATATAGTCAACCTTTACTGTAATCTACCTTCTAACAACCCATCAAACACCTGTTCAGAAAGGGCTCACTATTGTGCACCTGATGAGCTATACAGGGGTAAGCAGATTTATTAATTATCTTAAACCAAAGTGTACCGCCATGCAAGTATTAATTAGCAGTAATGTAATTGTAATGTATTGATAATAATTCCACCACGCTTCCCTTTCATTTCTTGTGATTTGATGTGGATTAAAAGGTGGACTCAGTGACTGACTTTGTGTAAAATGAGGGTACAAGCAAAATAATGTATTAACATGAATTCATAGCCAGTATACACTGACAATGGATTGTCCATGCTAATTCATAAAGCTGAGAACATTTGCATAACAAATAGCACTGATGAATGAAGTGTAATGATTATGACTGTTGTGTCATTGAGTCAGTTGTCAAAGCAACTTATTTAATTCAAAATTATGAGAAATATAATATTTTGCCCATAACTCCTACAATATCAGTGCTTGCTGGTGCCAAATTTTCCACAATTCCTCCTTCAAAATCCATTGAAACATGTGTTATATTATAATAATAAAAATTATTAGTAGTAGTAGTAGTAATAGTAGTAGTAGTAGTAGTAGTAGTAGTAGTAGTAGTAGTAGTATAAGTAGTATTATTTTTAAGTATAAGAACAAACATATTTCTTTATCAAATGGGATGAGGAAAATCCACTAAAATTACAGTGGGGATTTCTTACAATAATTTATCCTCAATATCAATACTTTTAAAATGTCAGTGGCTTCTGAAATAGCCCATAACAGGTTTCAGACCAGCAGCTAACTTCTACTTCAAAAAAGTTAAAATCAATGGCTATTTGATGAAAGGTTAAAGACCTATCCTTCATAATGAACATTACTTCCAGCCCAAATTGCACTGATTTTCTCCAAGGGGCAGTCCACAAGGCAGGAAGCAGGGAGCACATAATTTAAACTGGAATGCAGCCAATCAATGGACAGTGCAGCAAGTACAGTTACTGTTCCTCACCAGAATGTTCACTCCCCTCTACTCCTTCCCTTATACACTAGTGCTTATATATAACTTTCCACCCCGATAATAAGAGAGCTGAGGAGCTATAATGTACCTTTAATATAATTGTAATTCTTTGAAACAAAAGAATTACAAAGTCAAAACAGTTGTGCATTTCATTTGTTATACTGTAGAATATCGCTGAAAACTTTTATACTTGGGCTCACTGAAAAATATTTTCTTTACACTGTTACACTGTATTTACACTGTGATATTACGCAAAACATATTATTATAGTTTTGCTTCAAGTTAATTTGACAAAAATGTTGGCAGCCAGCGTGCACAGAAATTTAAATTAAGGCATAGCACTGTTGTCTGTCAACCTACATACTAACGCAAAATGGTAGGAAAATTATTGATTTATACATGGGATTACATGATGATGACTTATAGTATACATGGGAATACATGATGATGCATGAAGTCTTATTAAAAGTACATTTAGCCATAAATTATGAATTCACGTTAATTTTGTGATTAATACAAAAGGACAATACAATAATAAATAAATAAATAAATAATCACAGAAATAAATAAATAAATAAATAAATACATTAATGAATGAATGAATTAATTAATTAATTAATAAAGTACTGCAAAAAATACATGGGGTGAACCGTTATAGCCTACTATAAGGACTACTCCTCCAATGGTATAAACAGAAATATACAAAGGTACTGTGGTATGTAGTGTAAATATTCAAAATTGTTTCAGCATAATTATGGCATTTGTTACCAACACATTGAAATTTCCACCAAATTCTATTTAAATGTAATATTATAGCTTGAATGGCACATTAAATTTCTTACTTTGCATAACCCTTGTGATGTCCTCCGGGTCAAAATAACCCAAATCAAAGCTCTTTGTGGCAGATAGAAGGCACTAAACCTAATTCTACATCTTACACAGACATATGATGTGCACTGCTGGCACAACAAGGTGTGAGTTTGAAACCCAAGGACAACAGGAGGTTTAAAAGTCACAAAAAACAACACAACAACATAAATAAATAAATAATAAATAAATAAATAAATACACACAGCAATGCCCATTAAAAAACACACAATAAAATACACAATCAGATGGTGCCGCTGAGTGGACAAGTACAATATTTTCAAGGACATCACAAGGGATAACTGAAATATGTTCTGCTTTCTGTGTTCGACGTTCACATTGCATTTCATCACTAATTCAACTGTAGCCATACAGTATCTAGCAATAGTGTGATGCTAATGCTAGTGTAATGCTAATCCCTAAACAGAAGAATAAGAAAAAAAGACATGTCTTCTCCATCTCTTATAAGCAATAAAATTCTCTACATCATATTTGATGTTTGCTGTGTACCATGCAATTCTTAATATTTTTGCTCCATGGATTAATTAAAAAAGTCAGTATAACGTAAAGAGTAACTATACATTTCCAACGCACTTTTTTCAGTTTAAAACTTTTACATTTTTCTAATAAGGCATTATTGGTTATTAATTCAGTTGAAATTGACCACTGGAGCTTGGCAGCATTTGATACTTCTGAACAAAAACATGTAATTAGACTGATATAATGTTCATGCTGTGATATGCAGTACAATATATTAAGTGCTTTATACACCACAAAATCCTTTTTAGAAGACACAGCCCTTATCCTGTATGTCTGTATAACATCCATACTGTAAACAATCAAATTGACTACAGCATATAAATTAAAAGGAATTTAAGCACAACTGTGTTAAAATATCACTATGAGGAAGCATAAAATATGTCATTAAAACATTTTAATAGTATTATTTATATTCATAACTTAAATGTACTTGCACAGGTTAATGAAGAGGTAATGAAGGTGTTTGCTGCCTTGCTTGGCCAGTGGAAATAACACAAGATACAAATGAGAAATAATCTGTTGAATGGACTATTACACAAAGCCAAAATAGAACATCGCTTCTGAAATGATCAGTTGTATCTCAACAATTGTTTCTGTATGGAGAGAAATGTCTAAAATGTATTTGTAAATGCAAATACCACAAATTTTCAATGATTTACAAATGTGTTTTCCATAAGAAAAAGTATTTATTCATAACTTGTAAATTGGCATTAATTTGCTATCATTTAGATGTCTATTCATAAATAGACTGTATTGTATTCTATATTGCCTCTATATTTCTGCCTTTCTAAAGCAGAAAACTTAATAAAAATACACAAATTGTCAAACAGCATTATAAAATACTATTGCAACTATTACAAATATTTATATTAATATTAGACAAAATTGCATGGTTGTTAAATAAACCCAAAAAACAATAACCATAGACAATTTAACACAATGCATGTGGTCATTTGCATACTGATTACATTTGATTAATGGTAACGCCAATATTACCTTCTCATCGTCCTCTGTGAAGAGGGCTCCACTTTGACTTTTGTTGATGGCCTGAGCAACTCCAATGATCTCACCATCACTGTTGCGAATGGGCATGCACAAGAGTGACTTGGTCTTATACCCTGTCAGCTTGTCAATTTCGTCACTGAAACGTCGATCCTGCAATCCATATGAAAGTGTAAAAGTTAGAGACACAATAAGGTGTATTTATACCACGGAAGAAATTCCAGACCAGATGCAGTTCTGATTCTGTTCTGAACAAATGAATATCTGGTTTAAGAAAAACTGTTGAATCCTGAGATTTTGACCCTGAATTTGATATGACAAGGGTTTCTATCTATTGTCAACCAGTTCAGTTTGGATGAAACAACTTTTGTGATTTCTGACATTATTAAATTCAAAGGGCATGCAGTCTGCAGTAAGCAATGGCAACAGCCTTCCATTATACTGACCTAATTATAGGATGGAAACTGGTGTCAATTAGTATACTGTGCATGTTTCCTGCTCAGTAACATACAGTACATAACTAATTGTTAAAGGTGTAAGTTAGTATGTTTATTTCATGTACTTGCTACAGACTTTTATGTACTGCATTTATTGTGTGATTAACGATTATCTTTTTAATGTATGTACAGTATATTTATTCCCTGAAAAGGGCTCTATACAAAATGCATTATTATTATATTATTATTATTATTATTATTATTATTATTATTATTATTATTATTATTATTGCATCTGAATGTCATGGAAACGGTGCTATTCAGTTGATAGTGTTTTGTGTTGATCGTCATAATTGAAGATGTAACCTCTGGCCAATTGACAGAATGACCAGATTCACGCACCTGATATGCATCAGGAATGTTAACTGTCTCTCCGTGTTCAGCAACATATCCAATGATCCCTTTTCCCCAGGGAACCTGAACTTCATCCGAATTACTCATTGATGGCAAAACGGTGATGCCTGCATGCACGTCAAAGAATTTTGACACCAGAGTCTTCTTGTTGGCTGTGCCCTCCACCAAGAACAACGAGCAACGGTCTGCATCAACCATAATACAAACAAACACCAAGATTTTGTAACTGAGACTAGTTAGATCCAAGTCGTTAGAAATATCTTTCACCAATTCCAGGAAAAACTCTCTTTCGTTATTCTCTTTAAGGTAATATTTAAAATCAATAGCTGTTGATGGATACTGGGGAATGTTCACTCGAGACTCCAGGAGTGCGCTTAAAATATGGGCAGTTGTTGGGGGCAGAGAACTGGCTTTCCTCAGCAGAGCTCGTCTTCTCATACTTGTTAGCGGCTCTTGAGCTCTGGAATTTACGTGTTCGTCGTATGTCCTGTTTGCATTAATTGCCTTTGACCTGGCGAAAGTTTTGCGGAGTTCCTTCTGTGAGGCTCTCCTCTGGAGACCATCGCCTTTGCTCGCCCAACTGTCTTTACACGAGATTGCCTTCTCCGGCTCTGCAGGGGCAGCTGTTGCAGATTTACTTGCCTGGTGATTCTTTAGCCATTTTTCTACCATGCTATGTTTCCCCTTTCTGTTTAGATAGTCCTCAAACAACTCGGGATGCGTGTCCAGAAAACTTTCCACATCAGAGAAGACCATATTTGACACTGCCATGTCTGTTCTTCTGCTGGTCTTCAACGAACCAAATCCATGAAGTTACATAGAGATATATCATTTAGGCTATAATGATTTACCAAAAGTCGACAAAGTAAATAATCCTTTCACACCACAACTTCCCCTGATGCATTCCCGTGCAAAACTCGTTACATTTCCAGCTTTCATTCAGAGGGGAGAAGAGGATGGTGACTCCCTTGCGCGCCAACATATTCCCAAAAACATCTCTTCACTCTTTGCGTAATTCATTATAAAATAAAGCATATGTACCCAGTTCATCTTGTGCTAAATAGGCTCACGTTTAATTTGCATTGACCAATATAGAGAGCAAGTGGCGAGCATCACCGTCGTGCGGATCTTATTCTGTGCAAATGACGTTGGCTACTGGTTGGCTCTATCCCGCTGACGTACAGTTAGCATGCCTCGTCACACAGGAGCGCAGTATTTTTTTTTCCTGAGTCAATCTTCTGTTTTGCTACTTCAACAATTTGCACTCTGTTTCTCTCTCGATTGGTAACTTATAGCCTACAAAACCTTAAAAGCATGTCATTAACATTATTTGTTTTGGCTACTGCTGGCTGAGAGGAAAATTATTACATGTAAGTCTCATTGAGAAATTATTAAGAGGCAATGTGAATGTATGTTGTTTTTTTCCCCTAGCCTTTATTATGGACATAAGCCATAGAACTGAACTCACTATCCAAGTTTGATGATGGCATGCTGAGATCCATCACTGAGAGATATTTCCATGCGTACACATTATTTGTAAACCAAAATAAAACTGAAGACTGAAAAACAAATTGTACACATTGAAAAGACATGGGACTGTAAAGCATTTGCTCATATAAAGTCAATAAGGTATTTGTAATATTGTAGCGTAACATTATTGTTGGAAATAAAAAACAGCCTAACAGTTATATATATATATATATATATATATATATATATATATATAT
>JAODUG010000014.1:3103264-3115490 GCA_027564795.1 Aphredoderus sayanus
AAAATTATGAAACCTTTGTGAAGCTGTCAAAATGGTACTGTAATTGTTCGATCACTGATCTACATAAAAGGTAGAATGTAAGCTTGCTTAAGTAACATTGGCCTTTTCTGGCTCATTCAAGTCAGACATGTTCCATTACCTATATTCATAATTTATTAAGAACTATTGACACATTAACCATTTAGATCAAGTACATTAATTAGCTATATTCAGTTACAGCTTACCTTAAGATAGGCTCCATAATACTTTGTTACAAAGGGGCTATCACATTGGCTAAGCACTGTGATTTCCTGTTGGATGTCTTCAATTTCATCTTCTGCCTCCTCTAGGTCAATAATTTTAATGGCTACAACTTTCTGAGATCGATTGTCAATGCCTTTAAAAACCTCCCCAAACGATCCTTTCCCTATTCTGTCCAGCTTGGTAAAAAGTTCCTCTGGGTCAGCTTTGAGATTCTGTGAGACAAGGGAGAAAGACAACCAAAGTGGATATTATGTGAAGTAACAGACCCACCAAACAAATGGTGGAAGATGCCAAAAAGTATGTGTAGCTAAGTAAGTAAGTTTTGTTGATAAGTGATAGCATTAACAGAACATTGTTTAAAAAATATATAATAATTGCCGCACATGGTTGAAGCCAAAACAAATATAATGTGGCATACTGCAACTCCATGTTTTTAATAGCACATAGATCATTTTTTTGCAACAATTTAAGCTTTGTATAATTAAGAACAACCGGTATTAAACTGACAAATCCACTGGCAAGCGTTTCCTGCCTCACGAGAACAGTAACAACTGATATAAGCCATTGAGGAATGTGCTATAGCGTAGGTCATCAAGGATTTAAAGGTTTGACCAAAAGCCTGAAGCCATAACATCCTTAGTCATGAGAAAGTTAAGCAGCATGTGGAATGTAAACAATCAGAACAGGCACAGACAGCACAGCTAAGCATTAGCCTACAAATCCTAAAACTCACATATTGGCTTGTTGACAAACAAAGCAGTCTTTGATATATTTTGTACTCCACGCATTTCAGCCCAATGGCTAGAAATAGCCTAACAGGCGAATGCAGACTTAGACAAGTATGCTTCACTGCTCGGCAGACACAATGGCTGTAAACACAAATGACTGCTATTCAACAGTGATGAGGCTTAATGACTTCCATCACAGGGACTGAGAAGGCAGCCTACACCTTATTGACCCAACTAAATGGATCATTTCCCCACGGAAGAACTGGGCTCCTCAGTCTTGCCATTCCAATTCCACTTCCAGCGTTGCAATAGGCCTAAAGTAAACTGCCTGAAGAATGACTGGTGACATTATGCAATTCCATGACTTGCAATACAAAAATCAGTAGCCCAAGATAAGATGTTTCCTTTTTTAATCAAGTCTTAAAAAAAGTACAACATTTATTTCAACACATATCTCAGTACTTAAGTTACTGTATGCTCACTATAGCCTAGGCCTTTTGCCATCAAATCTCCCAAGAGTATAGCTTCCTGTAAGACTGCTAATGCATGGTTTGTTGAAGGATAATGGGCACAAGCACACTGGGAAAAAAAAATGCAATGAGAGCCATGGAATTCTGTTAGCAATGAACAAAGAGTGGTATCGGGGCACAACATAGCCAAGTAGAGACAGCTGAAGCAGTCATTCGGGTGAAAATGCTGTTGATAAAGGCCTTAGTAAGTGTGTGTATGTAATTTTTTTATTTATTTATATATATATATATATATATATATATCTCTCTCTCTATCTCCTCACTCATCAGGTTTACTGCAACAATCTGTATTAAACGCATTATAAATGCATAAGGGTAAAATTTATCCTTGCCCATCTGCACCACATCTTCCTCCATGCTTTGTGGCTCCAAAGCTAAACCCACTCCTGATACCGTACTCTCCACAGCCTCATCTGGAGTTAATTTTGGCAATGTCAGGTTTAATGTAGCTTCATCATTCAGGATGAGGGGTATTGTGGTCTAGCATGACAGAGCATTACTGCTATGCCTTACCAAGAGGTTGCTGGTCATGCCTTTTTGACTGAATGAGTAATGACCAAGTGACTTAGTCTATATCACGTCTAAGTCAGTTAGTAAATTGACTACAGTCTACAAGGCAGGATGCACAATTTGACCTAGGTTCATTGTCAGCAGTTTAAACAACATGGCAGCAGGTACGTAGTTCTCAGGGTGCGATTAGTTATCAGTCAAGTCATAAAGGGTATTCTACATAGATGACAAATAAGTGCGTTCGTCGTGTGTTAACATTCAAGGGTCAAAACTGAGTTTGATACATACATTTAGGTTCCCAAGAAAATAATAGGTAAGACGTTCAATACGTTACTGTACCGTAGAACCAAACATGCTGCGGACTGCCACATAATGTTTACAAACACACATTTGTCAAAATGGGTAATACAAACAAATAGTACAAACTTGCTATGCATGGTAATCATAGCAATACTAGATTTGGGCTGATACAAATAGCCTACAATTCTATATATACACACATCACTTATTTGAAAGGAATCTAAACAAGTTTTCCATGTACTGTAACGTTTGTATATTTACCACGGCAGTTAAATATTATTAACACGCAGTTACGTTACTGTACTGTTACAATAAGATCGGCACTTAAAGTTAAAAGTGGTTACTTGAAAAACGTGAACTTGTAGCTTACCTGCATTCCAGGAAGTCCACTTTGAACGGGAGAGTGAGCCATGGCGTACCGTAGGCTACAGTACAGTTAACAGTACTGTAACTACAGTAGGAATTAGCAAAGATGACGCCTTTTAAGATGGTTTAGTTATCCCACTCAGACACACAGATATATTGTGCTGACTACCTTTCTGCAAACTGTATAGTTTACCTGCGAGTTAGTTTAGCTACCTCAATCCTAAAGTAACAATACCTACTTGGCTAGTTTGCTGTACTTCGATCAGCTTTACAGTCCACCGTATTGGTTCACTCGTCTTCCGCAGATAAGAGCACCGCTAGCTACTTTAGCAGCTAGTTAGCAAACGTTGGCTCAGTAACTCTGGCACGATGCAACCTATTAGCACCAGTTTGACTACTTCTCAAAGTTCATATAGCGTTACGGTTGAACATCCCTCTATGAAAAATGTACACTTTTGTTTGAAACGTTTGTTGTTGTTGTTCTAGCCTCACTTTTCTCTGTTGCCAAACGCCATCTTGATTGCTGTCACTCTCATTTTCAGGAGGACCAATCGCAACTAAGAACAAAACATTTACAGTGCACGTGTCGCCAATCGTATAATTATGTATGAACTTAGGCTAGTATGCAAAGTATTAATCGCCTAATATATAAGCCTAATAACTTATTTTGTATTTTTTGGGGATTTCATAACCAAAACGTGTCCATGCAGGATCTCAAAACAGCAGTAAAATACACTGGTCGTTTTGTTTTTATTCAAAGCTAACTACTGTACTAAAAAATAACTTACGGTTTACAAAAAAGCATGATTACAACCACAGGGATTCCATATTCGATGCTTCTAAACATTTTGTAAAAAACAAACAAAACAAAAACAGCATTGTCTGCATTACACAACACCATCTTTCATTTGGAGTACATTTGTTAACATCTTCCACACATCTCACATACCAGCAAGGCACTGGCACTAGCGTCAATTTTCATAATATGTTTAGGTCTTAACACATTAAGCGCATTTAGTTCACATTTTGGTGTCCTTGACCTTACTCAACTCCAATTTATCATTTTGGCCAATCCCCTTGTTCTCCACAGGGATGTTGTCATTCTCATTATCTTTCTTCCTGAATTGGGCCTCAATCTCGGCAGGGTCAGTGTATGTGTAGAAATATGCCATAACAGAAAATATCATGCACACTGCGACCAGGAGAGAGGCAAAGAGGACATACTCGGCCCACTGAAACAGGAGTAGACATTGACACAGAACAGTCAGTGTTGACTACAGGCTGTTGACAGTAAGTCAGCTCAACTGTCCATGCACTATTCAAATTTTCAGGATATTTTACAATTTGGTGTGGGCTTTATTTCATACCTGTTCAGGGAGTTTTGCAAGCTCAGCCACAATGAGCACAATAAAGTTTCCAATAGCCACAGTGAACAGCCAGCCAGCTTGTAGCACAGCTTTCATGTTGCTAGGTGCCTTGGAGACAGAAACAAATGTGTTGTAAAACAAATAACAGTACTGTGTAACATCAAGTATAGGGAACAGTCCAGCTAAACAAATATAAATATTTCCTGAACTTAGTGTGGCCTTCTGCCTCGCGAGACCATCCTGATCTTGTGAGCTTCATTTTGACTTCGATGTGAGAATCAGTCTGGAGAGGCAAGCAATCCTTTAAATTTTCTCTGGTATATAAAACGTGTGACCAATCAGCGTCATACTGGATCTATGGGCATAGTTTAGGTGTGGCTACAGCAAAAGCATCTCAAAAGCAACAATGGCAGTTCCTACAGATAGACAGATGGTTCATCCAATCACCTGCCAAGTATTTTGTGCCTGCTCTTTTAAAACAGTTTCAACTGAAGGTTCCCCAGGGTTGTATGCATAGAACTACCTGTACATTCTGTGCATGTAACAATCATCTGACATGGCAGGTTATGTGGACTTACCTGTGAGTAAGAAAACTCCAGACCAGTGACAGAGAAGACCACTTCACCAGCAGTAATAAGGAAGTACTGTGGGATCTGTAAGGCCATGTGAACCGAATTGGGTTGGATGTCTTCTGCTTCCTTGATGGATTCTGCACACTGAAACCACAAACTCAAATGTATGACTTCTGGACAGAATGGAGAACAGACTTAACGTAAGGATGTACAGTAGGTGTACAGTAGTAAAACATACACTATACCCTGTGAAAGGAAAACCTGCAAACTACTCTTGAGAAGTTAAACTAAATTTAATAAAGGGTCTCACTCTCAGGCCATATCCATTTTGAGCAATAATATGTGTCAGTCAAAATACTGATTTGAAAAGTCTGCCAGAATATTCAATCAGATAATCACATATTGTTTCCGGAAAAAAATAAAATGACTTGACATTTATTGTGATTCTTCCATCTATTTGATATTTACACTAGTAGTAGATACACTAGGTCATACTTACATCAAACATAATCTAGTCACATTTCAAGTCTTTAGGAACCTTGTTTTTAATTGCACAATTTTAACACAAGGTAACAGATTATAGCACATTTAACTTTTGCATTTAAATAGATAAATGCATTAGAGAAAGTGAAACTTACGTTGGGCACAAAAGAAAAACCACTGGGTATGAGAAGTGTATAGGCACTTCCAAATCCAAATTCTTTGGAGTATTCACATGACTGCACATCATTGCTTATTTTGAAGACGGTCCTGGTCGGTGGAGCAGAAAAGCCGCTTTGTCAGCACATTGTGTTTGTATAGATCAGCTTTAGAAATTAGTTAGAACAAGGGAGAGAATGGTAAAAATGCTTACTTTCCATTTTTTATTAAAGAGTAATTGGAATAAGAGCTTGTTTCAATGATTCCAATGTTGGCTGCACTACTTGTTACATTCACCATTGTATTCATCCCATTGACAAATCTGAAATGATCATAAACATAAAACTAAGTTCCATATTCAGAAAAACTAGGTCGTAGTAGTCGCAGTAATGCTACACATCTCCCAATAACAAATTACTACAATATATAGTTATAATAATTCCTAGATAATTGATTAATATCTAATTATTTTACCTGATTGCATTGTTGCCTTGCTCTGGTTTGGCAATTAAGTCTGTGGTCTGCAATGAATTATAAGAGTAAGTTCTAGACTGGCTAATAAGATGTGTTGGTATATCTTTTTTGACATTTTACATGCCTAACGCACCAGCATCCATTCACTGCTGACGTTTGCCGGAATGAGAAGTGTTTGCCGCATTTCTTTTCCCAAAGAAATGTTTCTAGATATCCCGTGACTGCCTATTGAAACTTGGATCACAGCTTCATCAAATGTGAAGTATGTAGTGTCCTACAAAAAAACGTTTTAAAAAGGGATGTTGCATGTCTCACATATTGCATAATACCTTGTGTAATATATCATATCGGCAAAGAAGAGAAGTGCCTGTAAATGACAGAATAATTCACTTCTCATTGTTTTTTGTTGCACATACTTTCCCTGCAGCAAGGTCTACTGGACTCTGGTGGTTTGGCAGGGTTACTATCAATGGATTACTTCCCAGGTTAAGTAATTTAATTTGGCTCTGCGAGGCTGATGGAAAGGTAGGCAGAGTTTTCTGTAAAGGAACGGATTAAGAATTACTACAAAAATGTCAAGAGAATGTATGTAAATAAACAAAAAATGTATGTTCTTATTTTGTAGAATGTTATAACATCAATCGTAATTCTTTAAACTCAGAATGTGATTGCCCAAACCCCACTGCCATGATTAGGCAATGAAAGGTCTTGGCTTGATGCTTAGGTTTGAAACTCACGTCAATCTGTATCTGAACCAGGGCAGCAGCTACAAAGGCCATGGCAGCCAAAAACATCCCAACTGTCATCCTTTTTAAAGGGCTGTTGTAATAATACAGTTACAGGTCAGATTTCACAAGGCTTGCCACATTCCTCATTTAGCAGACACTTTTATTCAAAGTGACTTACACAGTACAATTACAGTAGGTATAGGCTACCTGTAGGGGTAGACATCTTAATTAAACCTCATGATGGCCTTCAGGTCAAAATGACCCAAATCACTAGCTCTTAGTGGCAGATAAATGGCGCTAAACCTAATTCTACAGCTTAGACAGACATATGATGTGCACTGCTGGCACAACAAGGTGTGTTTGAAACCCGAGGACAACAGGAGGGTTAAAAGGCAAAAAAATAAAAGAATAATACATAAAGAAATAATTCATAAAGAAATAAATACACACAACAATGACAATTAAAAACACACACAATCATACACAATAAGATCTGGTGGCACGATGTGATATAATTAAGAACATCACCAGGGTTAAGAGTCTATGTGCCTTGGTTACAACAGTATCCTACTCACGTGAAATTAAAGCCACATTTTCTAATCAGAGGATAGATTGCACTATCCATTAAAGGAACCAGTGTCAGGATCAAGATGGGATTCACTGTCTGTCAAAGAAACAAAATTGGAAGAATAAGAATATTCTGACATTTCAGTCAAACTATTCATCCAAACGTACATCATCTTTTACTTATAGTACCTGCATTTGATCTGGCTGCAATATAAGAAATCCCTGGAAATAAAACAAAATGATTAGGAATCCTGAACATGTTGATTACGGTTGTTGTTATTACAGGGTTGGTTTGAAAATAAAACATACAAAGTTCCCGTCCATGGTGGTGGCTTGTAGCGTCCACCTAGAGCCCTGTAAAGAAGGAGTTATCAGCTTTTACAGACCTTTCACATGCAGCATGTCAGGTGTATTACTGTATGTTGACATCACCCTTCAAAATATTATGTTGATGGTGTTGCTGTGCCTGAGGCTGCAGAAGTTACCTTTTGGTCAAATAGTGTCCAGAACATTGGAAGTGGGATATACAGAAACAGAACCTTGAGGACCATTTTGATCTGAGCAATGATGAGTTTCTACAAGCAGAGATTAAAATGTTGCATGGTATTGAACTAAGTACCTAAATACAATGTTTTATTCTATTGTGGAAAAACATTTCGATAGTAAAATAACTAATCTTACATCATATTTCTCTTCTGCCCAGTCCATCCAGTGCTCTCTTTTGGGAAATTGTTTGCTCCTGTGCTTGAAGCGATTTTTAACAGCAAACTAAAGAGAAAAATGAGAAACATATTTATGGAAGTGCTACACATTATGCTGCTGTGAATGTAAATTATTTTAACCTGACTTACTGCAATGCATTTGCACACATCCAGCATGATATTCCCTTGAGGTTTAGCCTTGTAGTACATGCCATTCCCAATGATAAACACCACTGTCAGATAATAATTGTGTGACTATTTAAGGATAAATAAACGTTTAATTGCTGTGTTGGTTTCAAATGGTTAATGGCGGTGACATACCAAGAGCGACCACCATGAGCACTGCAGGGACTCCAAAGGCCAGTGGATAACATTTTTGCTTACTGTGGATTCCACACTCCTGGGCTATACAGAACATAAAAAGCCAAGACTGTCCAAAGCAATCTGTGCATATGTGCTTTACTGATCAGAAGCACCAAGGCTTAGGTAGCCTAACAATGATATTTTGAGTTACACAGTATTGTATGTTGATGTACCTCTGAGTATCGGTGTGATAATGGTTGATAAGAGACTCCCAGCATTAATACACAGATAGAATACAGAGAAGAAAGTGCCCCTTTGTCTTTCCTAAAGAGAAAAAGGAGTCAATATAGTGTTCCTGTATATTCTACACATAAACATAGAGTAAATGCTCTACTTATCACCTACAATATACTGTATATAAGTTAGTCACAACACAAAGTACCAAACTGAAAAGTCAACAGACCTCACCTGCAGGTATATACTGTGAATGTGCCATGAATTAGCTAACCTGGTGATCCTGAAATTGGTCTCCACCAAAGGCAGCCACACAAGGTTTAATGCCACCAGTGCCCAGTGCAATAAGGAAAAGCCCCACCATAGACAGTGCCCTGGATTCAGGGAAGGAACAATTCAGTGAGGGAGAATCTAATTCAACTGTGAATTGTATAGCTCATGCCATTTGTGCAAGTCTGAGATCAGGATCAATTCAGCGATCGAATCAGTTAATTAACAACCCACACGTGGACAGCCATGTTGTTCGGTGTGCCGTCTTTATCTGTGTCGGTGATGTCATGGATTGCACTGACAGCCATCACAATCTGGCCAATCGCATATACAATGGACAGGTAGATGATGGTCCTGCAGGACACAGAGTTTAAGAGACTATCACTGCTGTCTTCTGTCCTGCCTATCTCACACTAATGCATAACATGCAGAGTTGCTTGGACTTCTGTTAAAACTATAATCCTTTATTGTGTAAAAGCGCCCCCTGGGGTAGCTGGGTATGCATGAGGGGCAATGCAATGAATGCAGGAGGGGCACGTGCTCTTCAAAACAAAGCTGCAATGCTTTTGAAATGCAAATTTCATAATGAGGGGAATTCCAGAGAGTATCAATGAGTTCCCCTTTAAATAAATATGTTTCACAATATTACTGCTACTTATGACATAAAATGTACTACTTATATATAATTTGCTACTGTAGGAACTTTATACTTTATATTACAAGCATGAACTGCATTTTATGAATTGATTGTTGGAATTTGAAGCAATAACTCACTTAAACTTCCCGAGCCAAGAGTCAGCGATGATCGCCCCAAGTATCGGGGTCAGGTAGCAGAGTGCAACAAAGGCATGATAGATGGATGTGGCTAGGTCATCGTCCCAGCGCAAAAAGTACCTGAAGTACAGGACCAGCACGGCTGTCGACAGTGGGGGAAGGACATTATTACCCCTCTATTTTATATAACCAACCGTCACATGAAGTCAATGTGGATGATGTGTTTCTTCTACACTGTGCAATTAGCATGTAGTCTTACCACGCATGCCATAGTAGGAGAACCTTTCACAGAACTCATTGACAACAATGAAGAAAATACTGACAGGATAGCCACACACAGTTCCACTCTGGTTAGAATACCAAATACATACAATACATTGTATTAATGCAAAGAGAAAAAACACTCTTAACTCTATTGTGCAAACAATGTGGTGCATACTGTGACATTTATTTTCAATGCAGAACATAAAATACAACATGGCTACATTGTTTATACAGAGAATCATTAACTACTCCAATAAGACCTTTTCGAAATTATTTTAACATTCGTTGAAGATCATATAACTTTACCTTCCCTTTCTTCTGGCCTCTATTGTGATCATCTGCTTGAAAAATAAATTAAGAAATTATATATATATATAAATATAAATATATTAAGAACTTATTTTACAAAAACATGCAATATCTTATAAAGTATGCCTATACAATTATATTACACTTTCCCCATTACATATTGTTTACTTTACCAGTCATGATGCTCGAGGTTTTAGGTTTGACTTCAGTCCTCTCAACTTGACAATTAGTGTCCCTTTCTCATAAGGTTAATAAATTATATTTTAAATGTGAGGGTAGGACGTCTGATCCAGGTGTACTGTATATAGAACACTGGATCTCATTTGCACCTCTTTATCTCTCAGGGTGGACCTTCTACTGTATGTGTGGACTTTGCCCTGTTTTATGGTGTCTTGTGAGAGTCAGCTAAACTACAGACAATCTATTCTATACTACATATTAGAAAACTTTAAAACTAAAACTTTAAAATAAAAAAATAAAAAGCCATTGCCAATAATTGCTACATGGTGTCCAATAACAGAAAAGTACAGACTGGCGTTTAGAAGTGCAAAGACGAGTGAATTTTATTTGAAAAGAAAATCATTAAGGAACATTTGTGTTTACAGCAGAACAGTGATTTTCTGTTAAATAAAAAAACATTGCTTTTTCAAATATAAAACAATTTTATTACCATTTCAATGAACACTAAAATGGTAAAAGCTTCATATTTCTTCCAAAGTTGCCCTTGTCTGAGGGTCTACAACTCACCACTTTGGCAAGAAAGTGAACATCATTTTTACAGTGTTTGAGCCCCTCACAGCAAGATATTGTGATAAAGACAAATATTGCACACACTCCTTTTTTATATACAAGAATATACCGCCTGTATGCAATGGCTTTAAATATTTCGAAACTCTCCCATTCCATAGACATTCTAATACAAGTGGTCAAATGCTAACATTTTCAACAAAGGTTCTTTTTAAAATAACTTGCCACTTTCTAGAAATAATGACTTTTACAGACATTTACAGAGCGATGAGGGTACATTTATGCAGCATATACTGTTCACCGAGACCATCAAAAACAGAGACTTATAAAAGTGGAATACTGTACTTACAAAATAAAATTGGAAACGTATCAAAATAAACAGGTGAAATAAGCTGTTGGGTATTGACATGCATTTAGGTATTTTTAAAATTTCAACAGGACTGTCTCCATGGGAAACACGAAGGCCATGGAGGATATATAAGTTAATCTGACCTTAAAGCAGTGACACCATGGCCACCATCATTCTTCTCTTTGCTCATATGGCATTTCCTTGATCAGTCACTATCCTGGAAGCATGTCACTGGTCACACCCGCTACAGAGACTACTGTGAGTCTGCACTGAACCAGTCCATCGCTTTGGCTGCGACCCCCATATAAAGTCAGGAAGCGAAGGGAGGGTGAAAGAATACCCACATTGTCTCTGCATATTCAGCTTCCTTCTTAGATGGCCAAACAGTTGACTTGGTTGTGTGGCACCGATGACATGCCTTCTTGACGCCTGTGGGACCTTGCGGTCGGAGGTCAGGGATTGCCCGGGCTAGGGTCATACCACAGAAGACGTGCTGGGGATGCCTTGGATGGTAGCACTCGTTGGCGTCCCACTGATGGCGTTGAAGATGTGGAGCGAGTCCGGAAGAACGTTTCTCATGCCGTCCTCCACCGGACTGATCTGGAAGGAGAGGGTTGTGGATGGAAACGAAGGGGAAGACGGAGGGATGAGCTGCGAGCAACATGTCTAGCTTGTATGTAGATATCAGACATATTTACTGCAGGTGGCATTACCATCCAATCTGCTCAGGTCAGCACAAAGAAAAACAACAGAAAGAGGCGGCATCAAAGACAACGTCATCATATTAGCATATCGTGCTATTTACTTGCCACCTCGACGTCAGTGTCAGCTTTAACAATTGATAATGTAATAAAAACCGGCCTACTAAATAAGACATAGAAATAACAGAAGACCTTACTTGCTCGTGCATGATAGCCGAGAGCTCTCGGGCCAGGTCTCTGTAGTTGGCCTTCATTTCATCATGGTACTCCTGCTGGTCTTCCTTGATCAGTCGCTCGTTGATGCCCAAGCCTTGGCCACAGGCATCCACAAACTGCCTGCTCACACACACGGCAGGTGGAAATATTCCTCAGTTACAATTAGGTTTGAGTCACACAAAGAATGGAGCTTTAAACCCTGTGTCACCTCACCTGAAAACATCTTTCAGCTGTTTGACCTTGTTATCGGGATACTTCTTGGTACTGGCGTCGTCGAGGAAAGCCCGAGCGTATGCGAGTGGTCCGGCATTCACCTGAACGTGGACACATTCAA
>JAODUG010000014.1:3132850-3146460 GCA_027564795.1 Aphredoderus sayanus
TGTGGGGTTTTTGCTTACAGTTTTGAGAATGTGTTTCAGGAATTCTGGAAGAACATGTTGTTCCAAACTGTCATCTTTACTTAAAACAATGTGAATCCATTTAAAAACGATAAACAAGAGGACCCCATGCACTATTCAAGCTCTTTGTATCCACCTATCCTGCTTATTAATTCATTGTTATGTAAAGTAAATGTAAAGTATTAAGTAAACAGTAAAATGCATGACCAAATAGCTTCCATTTTGAGAGAGTGAGAAATTGTTTGTTTTTGTCTTGCATTAAGCACGTTAAGTGTTAGCGACTTTTGGAGATTCAACTCACAGCTTTGATGCTGTCTGCAACAGCGTCAAACTGCATACCACTGATGCAATGTGATCCAGGTAATAAAAAAGCAAAAGAAGCTAAGCAATTCTTTTTAGCTTGAAGCAATTCTAACAAAACCTGCCTTTAAGTACCTCAAAGGAAGGTTTATCGATTTAGCTGGCATACGCAATAACTCCAATGTGTCATTTGATCTCACTCAAGTGTTAAACGCACTTTTATTGTTGAAGTGTCAAATGAAACAGTGTCACCATTCATTTAGGGAGGGAGTAAATGCTCACATAAAAAAATATAAAATCAACAATGAAAATGGTAACACAGGGAAAGTCTGGTTCCCGTGGCAACATAGATGTACATTTGAGACAGTGTCCAGTTATGTGTTTGGTTTGCACATTTCCACAGCCTATAATCTCAAACAATAACAGTCCTTTTTTTTTGTTTACTAGCCATGCATACAGTAGACAATTCCACACGTGTTGAGTCAGTGTCTTCATAGGAGCTGGCACTTTCAATACAAAATATGTACACTACCTTTATTTCTGCTCATCATCATCATTCCTTTTGTTACTAGAAATCTGAATACTCTGAATGCATAAATGAGTAACTGGGATGTTGGAAACCTTCACCACCCCATGTCAAATAATGTAAATAACAGATGAAAAAGTAGAAAGAAAATATTCTGTATCCTTGCTGTAAATGTCACCTAGCAATCCCTAAAGAAAATGTAGTTTCTTGACATTGATTTGTGGAGATATTAAAAACACAGAAATGATTTCCTTGTCCCAACCGAATGAAGCAGTTTACAGATATTAATACACAGAAATCCGCTGTCAGAGCCTCCTGGTAAGGATACCAAATCATTGCACGATATGTGAAAGGCTCCGCACACCAAAATGAGAAAACATGAAAAAGAGTTAACAGCATTGATGTTTTAAGAGAGACACTGACTTTTCTGCCATTTGCTTTCAATTCCGCAAAAACAAATTAAGTACAACAAATCAAAATAAAAGGAGGTGCTATCAGGCACCTCTTTGGTTCGGCTGTTGATAGGTACAAAAACCACACACCAACTGCTGGAGAAGAAAGGTAAGCCTACAAGAAGCCTTGTACATAAATCAACTACTCATCAATTTGTAAAACAAGCTCTTGGTTCTGTCTGCAGTAGCTAATCATTAAGTAGTCGCAGTTTAGCGTAAATCCTAAAAACTAGCTGATGTGCAAAACGAGGTCAAATTAAGACAATCTTTACCAAAACAAATGACAAAAAAATAAACAAATAGTTACATAAGGCGAGTGCACGCTGCTTTTTTGTCATTTGTCAATTTCTCTCAATCCTCTTGCATTCCCCATTTAAAATCTATTCATTATTGACATGTCATTATTTTTATTATTATTATTATTATTATTATTATTATTATTATTATTATTATTAATAACTCATGACTCCCATGACTGATTTTATGCACCAAAGAGTTTTAAAATCGAAGTTCAAAGTTGTGTTTTTTTGTTGTCATATTTCATTCTGGTGTGTGTGTGTGTGTGCGTGTCCTGTGTGTGTATATTTCACTATTGTATATTGCAAGAGGAGCAGCAGGGGTCATCCTTGTCCGGCTGAGCAGCGTAGTCCATCTGCCGAACGATCTCGGCGAACAGTTCGTCTACCATGGTTTTGCTCTTGGCCGAGGTCTCCATGAACGGGCATCCCCATTCCTCAGCCAGCGCCTGGCCTTCACTGGACGACACCTCCCGCTCGCTCTCCAGGTCCACTTTGTTTCCCACCAAGATCACCGGAACCTTCTCATACCTGACAGACAGACACACACATACACACACACACACACGTTATCAAAAAATAATAATTATATATATATGTGTATACATACAGCACCAAATGTAGTTTTGATTGGCTGTCATGGGGGCAAATTGTCTTCCAGCAACTGTATTAACTGTCAAATGTTTCAATGTTATGATTGGCGGAAGGTGGGCCAATAATATCCTGCTAAGGATTTGATTGAAGCCTATTGGCACTGCGGATATGCAGTGCGGAACAATTGGAGCTTGCAAAATCAGGATGGTCTCACCAGGCTATAGCCACTGCCAATATATTTCTCAAATGTTCACTGTACGTGCGGTGCATATTTGAAATACTTTCATCATTGGCTGGGAAGCTTATAAAAGCTGCTATGGAGACAGTGAACCACCTACACCGCCCCTGTCCTAACCTATATTCACAACACATGTCTAGTGACTGACCCAGTGACCCAATAGCTGTCAGGAAGTGGGCAATATAGCCTTGGCTCTCAAAGGCAGGAAGTGGCCATAATCCTTTGAGCTCTGAACTTTTTGCCGTGTTGCTTGGCACAGCGGAACTGGACTACTTACTAGAGAGTAAGAAAAGGCAAGGCACTACATTATATAGATTGCTGTACTTCTGAGGAGGCTATGGTACCATATTTGGTGTCATTTTCATAAAAAGCTGTCTGGTGTGTCGACATTTGGCACATTTTCTACACAGCAGAGCAAAGCTCAAGCACAGCAGTGAAACAGATGTGGTGTATTTACATAATTTGGGAAAATCCAAGCTTATCTGCATGAAGCAGCACAGCTCCTGTTGCATATACGCCATTGGAAGTTGCACCTGAGAATGGCGCTCTCAGCATCATTATACATTTTCTCTCACTGCATTACATATTAATGGTCACAATTTATTTATGACTATTGGAGAAACAAATAACTCCCTGATTGCTATGGTAACAACATGGAAACATGTCTATGTAGACGAGTCATGCATAATAATGTACCTACTCCTTTTCTAAGACTCACACAGAGGCCAGGAGCTGCAGGTTCCACTGTTTAGATTAAAGTTGGCAAAAATAAGGAACGGACTGTGATCTGCTCATGCATATGTTACCCCAGGAGGACATTCATCTCAAGCACCCTGTTCCCAGGATCTGTTTGCCAGCCCGGAAGAACTATTAGGGTTTACATGGAAATTTTAACAAGTCTCACAGGCATAACCGAAAAGTGCTCCGAGTTGTGAGGCAATATGAGCTAGTACCAGCTTAGAAAACTGTATAGCACAGCTTTGATAGCCAGCTATGGACATCTCAATTCAAATGATACAGTATGTTAACATATCAAACATCACATTTAGCAAGATTCAAAACACAATGTTTGACAAGTATGTCAACCTTTTAGAATATGCTCCTCATTGAGAACATCTAATCACTATGTTGTGTGATTATGTGTTATATGCAGACCAGATTTCCACTTGAACAGAAACAGAATACTGATCCACTGGTGCTCATAGCATTGAAAGGATATAATAATAAACTGTAGACAATGGAAATTTGCTATTTACAGTAGCGCCATCAAATTATTTGTAAAGCCAAGTCATGACAATAGTGTAGCACAGAGAAAAAGACGTGTCATCTGGCACTGAAGGAGAGGGTCTATAAATAGATATAATAACAGAGGGGGGAAACCTGCAATCCCAGGAGGGGGGAGAGGGCGGCTACCATAGATACCAAAGCTCCCAGGGACTCAGCATGTGGTGGGGTGGGGGGTTATAGTGGGTGCAAGGACAGGCCATCAAACAGAACACATGCAGCAGTGGGCTGCATCCTGCTTCCCACCTCAGGTTCATTATTAGCCAGAAAACGTGATCAAGCTCAAACAACGTAGCGTGCTTTGGCCTGCTGCAGCCTGTGGGTCCACCCCACTTCGCATGCTGGAGCACTCTGACTGCAACGACCCATCTTAGCTCTCCCAGACACGGCTCATCTATTATGCATGTTGCATCAACCGATACAGGCCTTGGCGAGGGGAGGGTGAACCTAGTTGTCCCAGAGCCTATGAGGTCATCTGGTGTTGGCAGGGTGTTAGCCTACGTGGAGGAGGAGACAGGCCACCCGTTGTGACCTCTGCCTGTCCTGGTACTGGGTCTCAAACAGCCTCTCATAGTTCTGATGAAGAGAGTGGACAGCTGACTCAGATGAGAGGTTTCCAGAGTGCCAATAAGGTTCTCCGTTAATGCTCAGATATGGGTTTTCTTTGAGAGCCTTTAGTTCCTCTGAAAATAAGGTTGTCTCCGTGGTTAGTTCCTTTTAGGAGGTAAGAAGACAATTCTCAAAATTCCTGTTTACGGCTCACAATGGTATGGTCGCAGATTGTGACAAGCTTGTCCAAAAAATATCTAAAAGCAGGCGGATATGTTATAGCGCACCTGAAAAGGTTTCTCATTCCTGGATGAGATGTAGGCAATATACATTACACACTAAACAATCAAATATGCTTTCAAGTAAGAAGTGAAAAACACGAAATGAAAAGTGACACACTGCATCCGAAATGTGTTTCGACTGCCTTCGCATAACATAAAGATGTAACGGGGAAAGGTGCTATTATAACTTAAATCTATTTTATGATTTTAGTAAATTAGAGAATGTGGTTGCTCTATGACAGAGACCTGCTCTTCTCTGTTCACTGGGATTAATTGAGAATGGCAGCCCAATACACCAGCTGCGTGTACCATATTGTGAGCAGAAAATGGAAGCAAAAAATAAATACCTGTAGATATTTATCACATAATAGCAAGTTATTCATCTTTACTATCACATTTAGTTGGAACAATTTAGATGGATAGAGTATTTAAGCAGAGAAGAAAATGTAATTTGGCTGACATGACTACAAATGCATCTGTAACTCAGCACACAACAAAAGAGCTGGTTTCCTTTCCATTTTCATAATTGCTAGTTTTTCTAAATATGTGTCCTCATCAATATCGATTGTAACTGCCTACATTGATATTCAATGAAGTCCACAAACTTGCATTGTACAGATTAGAATGCATTCTGTACAATAACACTTTGTGCTACTGCAACTGGGAATAATAAATGAAGGGTAACGCTAAGCGCTAGCTCACAGCAGTGCTGCTGTTGTAGAGGCCTTGCTTCAGTAGCTTGAACCACCACGCAAATATGCTGATTAGAAGCTTGCCTCCTTTCCCTCCTTGAACCGCAACACTGGGTGAGTTTTTGCGAGCCACTGTGTGCCAGCCATCAGAATGCATTACCTGTGTTGCTGATGTGAGCAGTGATGAGGTCCCCAGCAGGCATGGGGCAGGGCAGGCCCTAATCGTCTGCACCCACGCAGCTCGAGCACCGATGCCTGCCTGACGCCACTAACAACACGCACTGATAGGAGCTGACAGGGTTCGGAACGAGAGTGGCATACAGAGGGGGCCCTTGACCTGAGCAGAGTGGCAATGTGGCCACGATGGGGCCACCGGTATGTGGCAGCGGAGACGAAGCCTGTCTGTGTGTATGTGTGTGTGTGTGTGTGTCACAATAGCCACAGTGAAGATGATGCTCACATTGCCTCTTGAGATGTTGTGGACAAGCCTGTGCCCTGAAAGCTGCATTGTGGATTTAGGTCTGCGTGCGCACAAGACCGTAAACATTTGGCTAAAGGAAACGAGGCTTACCTGAAATGTTTAATTACATTAATGAACGCTCTGCCTGCAAGGCTACTAGGCTAGTGGTTAGTACCAGAGGTGTCGCTGTTACCATGGTAACCAGGGGTTACTATGGCCTCCAGATCATCAGCCTGAGGAAACCACATAAATGGTACTGTAGCCAAAATAAACCTATACACTGGATATGGGTCACAACTTTTACCAAAACAGAATCAGACAATTCATGCATAAACTTTACAAAAATGTGGTTTTCACAAAAGCCACACTAAGAAAACCGAGGTATCATTATACTATAATAAACTATTATATTATAAAATAAACTATGAGGCTTTTAGTGTTAATATGCGGAATAAATGTGTTCTTTGTTTCATTAGGGAATAATGTTAGATTTGAGAGAGAGAATCCCTCTGAGTGTTGTGTGTGTGATCGCATGAAACAGCTGCCCCACACCTGGTGCATGGGCAAACACACACACACGGAAATATTAGGCAATGGCGCGCATTCCCCATCCTTAACTCGTACGCAGAGAAAAAACATGCTGACCTTATTCTTTCATCCGCAGCTGTAGATTTATGTGAGTGTTTATAAAGTATAGTTGTTTCAATTAACGCTCAAAATAAGGGAATGAAAGAATGCCATTGCCAAATGCCAAAAAATGCCATTTGTTCAGGAGTCAGTTTTATGTTTAGTACAGATTTTGATACAAAATGCTGATGGTTAATGCTTATGCTAATCATGATGTAGCATTTACCCTAACAACTGGGCTTCACTCTATTAAAGTGCAATATTCATTCAGTGATATCCCAAGATTTAAATGGTCTTCTTTATTAGGGTATCACCTACACTCTCTCTCTCTCTGGACTCCCTCCATTTAATGGAACATTTCCTGACCAGAAGAAAGTGTCATGAATCCTTGTTGATACTGTCCAGTAAGGACTTTGTGCATTTAGTTCTCTACCCCAGTCATCCTATTCCATTTTTTCCTTAATTTACAACAGTGATGTGCTGAGCATGGGACACCAGCCTAGAGCATGGGGAATACAGATTCAGTGATACAGTAGGACAACCGAACACCTTCAGTTAGCCCCTGAATGTATAAATCAGCAGGCTAGTGACCTCATATCTAGATCATCACTGGAATATGGGCTCGACACTAGACTATTTCCCCCCACCCCTTCCAACCCCCTTCCCCTGTTGCAGTCAATCGTGGGTACCTTAAGTCTATTTCTCACAGTTTGTGACGTTCGTGGTAGGTAAACAGCTTGAGAGTTTACACACAATCTCTACCCTGTCAATACTGCTTAACAACTGGGTCCACCCATACTGTCCAAATGGACAGCTGTCATGAAGGTTGGGACTCTAGCAGTGGCTTGACAGTGTTGCCCTATTGAAATATATGAAGGTGGCTACAGCACAATGACACAACAAACAAAATTAGAGCTAACAGTTGTAGAGTAGCTGGGACTGCATTCTAGATGCAATTGACCACCTAGGCCAGACATGTAACGTACTGTAGCACAATGATGGAAGACACCATCAACAGCAGTTTTAAAACCAAAGGCCTTGGCCCATCCAGATACTGTATCACAGGGCCTGCAGAGGAATTAGTCTACTGTATATATGAGCTAACAAAAACAGCGACATAAACCACTGTGCAACATTCAACATAATTCTTTTCGTGTGACAATATTTGTACCAACCTCTTCACTCTTATGATCTGATCTCTCATCGGCTTTATGTCTTGGAAGCTCTGCTGGTTGACAAGGCTGTAGACCAATATGAATCCTTGTCCGTTTTTAATGTAAAGGTCCCGCATAGATGCGAACTGTTCGGTGCCAGCAGTGTCAAGAATCTCCAGAACAGAAGGCGAGGAATCTACCTCGATCTCCTTGCGGTAAAAATCCTCTATGGTGGGGTCATACTTCTCAATAAACGTCCCGGTGACAAACTGAACAGTGAGGGCGGATTTCCCGACTCCACCGCTGCCTAGCACCACTACTTTATACTCGCGCATTGCTCCCTTGTTAGTGGAAAAGATCAAGAGATTGTCGAACGGGATCACTCTCCGTGCGACATTGAAATTAGCTAAAATATTCTCGCACAAATTACATTCACCAGTCGTGTCCCATTTTGAACGGGTGTCAGTATAACAATTTCGCCGCTGCTCAGCTATGGTAGAGCACAAAGACTCGGTTCCCTAAGATGGATTTCATTGTAAAAATTCCCCCACGCAGATAGACATTGATAACTATACGTGCATCCGTTTGTAGCAATTGTCAAAATGTGCATGGGGAGGGATTAAAAAATCGCCCGATGATGTGGACCGTGCGGCTTTTCATCTGCTTAACGTCTATGCATCATAAAAAACAAACTTGCTCCGTCGAAGATTTTGAAAAATAGCAGGGAAACCATATAATAATGCCTGGGCGCCAAATTGTAGACTACAAACTGCCAGGTAATATATCGATTAGTTACTACTAATTGGACACTTATTAAAACAACTTGCGTCTTTTTGTTTCTTTTTGAAGATCTCCTGCATGTCTCAGTTTCTTATTCGCTCACCAATACAATCCTGGCAGCCATACTCTCGGGTGGAGACCCACCGCCGCTGCGTAACCAGCCAGTCCCTACTCGGCTCCCGTACTGAGGAAAAACATTGGGGTCCTCCCCCTCCAGAATGATGCCCATACAGCCCAATGGCTGCAACCGTTCGGTCTAACCCTCACTCATGACTATATGAATGCCACACAAGGAGAACCAGTAACATTCAGTTGTGATATTTCCGTTCATGTGTTAAAAGTCCCATCATTTCATTACCCCAGTGACAGCGAAGGAGCGCTTATCCAATCACAACGGCAGCTTGAGGATGTGTATCTAAGAGGAGGAAAGTGTATTGGATGCTGTTGCTATGGTAACGTTGCACCCAGTTGTGGTCTAAAAACACTGAAAATTCTTCTGCTAAACAATATTTGGTAAAGTAACTAAACGTATCATACTTTATTATAATTTGCTATATATAAGCTGTTTCTCTGTAGATTGTAATACCGAGTAAGACATTGGATTGTTTTACAGATTCATTCTGCTAGTTTGTGCCATTACAAAATGTGCAGTACAAAATCAAACAACTCAAATCATTTACTTTTATTTTTAGAACTTTTATTTTCATTTTAAACATTAGATTTTACACACTTTTGGGTTTACTGGAACAAAACTATTCACATAAAAATAACATTACATACAAATAAAATAGTTTAAATTGTCACATAAACATTTAAAATGAAGAAAATGTTATGCTTAAGCCCAGTCTATGGCATAACAGATGGAAACGAGAGTACTGCAGAGCTTTTTGTACAACCACGGCACACTCGAATCTGCTCAGTGGGCTTTAAAATTTATTTATTTGTTTTACAATCTACAATTTTGGCCTCAAACAGAAAACTTGTGTCATAAAATCACAGAATAGATCACTGAAATGTAACTGACTTACCAACTTATTTTAATTTTATAAGAAAAAATTAACACATACACACTTAAGAACAACAGATCAAAGGTAAGGCAAAGTTCACAGAAGAACTTGTCTGTTCAGTTTATCAAACTGTTCAGAAAGTGCTTGAGAATATTGTTTCATTGGGTAAGTAAGAGCAAACATTCTGACTGTCCATACCTCTTAAATGTGTGGTCTAAAACCAATAATGAATTACATGCAGATGTGTTCTGTATGACATTCAGCATTTTGCCAAATAAAGCAATGGGTATCTAGTTCAAAATACTGGTAGCAATCAATGTGAAATATGCCTTTTCGTTTGTTGTTAAAATAAATTAGGTAAAATCTGTCATACATCATAAAAAATCCGGTAACAAAAATCTGGTAACAAAGTGCAATGCTGAACAGCAACTGAATGGTCAAACACAAATCTTCTTGACATTTGATGGCCGTGGTGGAGGTGTTTGTCAACACGTTGGCTTTTGGTTGAAAATGTTCACTGCATGCCACTACAACTCTGTTACATTTAAAATGAATCTGATGCTAATAGATATAGAGATAGATAATAAATACCTATTATGTTATAGAAGGATGATTTTGCTTGGACATGAGATGTCAAAGTTATGTAAATACATAATCAAGTGTTTTAGGGTGCAAAAAGGGGGGGGGGGGGGCGTGGGGAGGGGATTACATCTACACACAATTTTCATCATTGTAATGTTAAGATGCCCTGGCAACAAATCAAGCCTTTATAATATGGCAGACTAAAATTAAAGATATATCATAAAAAGGTGACCTATATCATATTTTTTTTATTTTAGAAAACATTAAAAGAAATCATATGGCCTTGTAAATGTTATGGTGTGTAAGTATGTACAGGAAACAAGGCAGTACCAATGATGAAAGCTCCAACATTGCTCCAACATTCAATCCCTGAACATAACCAAATTTTCCTGGGCTAATGTAACAGGACAGGGCCCTCTGAGGAACTTCTAGCAGAGCGAAGTCCATCTTAATAAGTTACATTCATTTTAAAATATAACAACACACTTTAAAATTGTTATACATCTAGTGTGAAACTATGAAGGTGTATTGAATATATTTCATCCAATAATGTGTAAAAGATGTTAAAGGAAAAATACATAATGCAAAAAAATTATAGTAAGAACAAGGACAAAGTGTCTTGGTGGATTGTCTGTGGTAATCATACAAAATGGTCGTGTGAAATATATAGAAAAATTCAAAGGGGAGGTTATGCATCCATACTTACACAAAGACAGAATATAACAGAATAAGACAAATAAGTAAATAATATGTATCGAGGTGAAAAGGATACCCCATGTTAACTTTGTTTTGTTTACCTCTTATCGAACAAAAGTCACATCTGCTGCAGATCACAGTACTGCTGTAACAGATTGACAGACTTGCATAATTTAATAAAAATCATACTACACCAACCACTTCACCAAACATCAGATTTCTATGGTTCTACTCAACAAATTTGAGATAAAGTATGGTTACTCTTAAGATTATACAGAGTAGGACTTCTAAACCTTGTGAAAAGAAGCATATCCCCTTACTTGTCTAATCATTTCAAACCACTACAGAAAAATCAGTCCTCTGTATGTCACACAAAGAGTTTGATGTAAATTAATATTTAGAAACAAAAACCTAACCTGTTGTACAATGTACTAACGCACTGAATTAGTGTCACACAACATATTTATTTCTGTCTAGTTTTTACTGAACTAGTAGAATGTGTTAAAGGAACAGCATTGTTAATAGCTAAGTCATTTTTTTTAAAGATTTATCATCATTGTATATATACACATCTCTTTAGGCACTTCTAATATTTAAATAAAATTTTAATTAGCAATTGACTTAGCTACTTTAAGAATAATTGCGCACTAACCAAACTAAAACATAGGACCACAATATAATTAGTTACATCACCAGTGAATAATTTTTGATTTCTTTGACTATACTTCCCTGTCATATGTAATGTAAGTTTTCTTTACAATAACTGCTGACCAATGATCCAGTTACCAAACCAAATTTAACTTTAGTATTAGAATAACGTTATTGCCTTAGGGCAGACACAAATAGCCAAATCCATCAGCTTTACTCAAGTCAAACATATTTGCAATGCAAAGGCACACCAGGAGGTGGAGCACTGTCCCCGTTATAGAAGGGTACAATATCAACAGGGTCTGCAAAAAGTGGACCTACCCACTGACATTTTCAAAAAATATCCCTGCTAGCCTGATTTCAGAGCTCAAACCAGTGCTTTTAACTGTAATGTGTAATGGCCAATATATTACCGTAACAATCATTAGTGTAGGAAAGTTTCTGATCTTTTACACAGAAAATTAAAAAGAAGGGGAGCAAACAAACGTATTCCTAATATTTCAACTATGTGTATACTGTACATATACTTAATTAATCCTGTGTGACATATATTCTGAGCAATTTAGCGATATATTTTGTTATCACAGATCAAAGTAATGTTAACAACATTTCCTCGGTGATCTTGTTAGCATGCAGTTTGCTGTAGACTGTGTGTGAAGCTATCAAAGTATTTACAGACAGACTGTTTAGAACCTTGAACGGGAGCAACCTGGCACTCTGTTCCTTGTCTGGTAGTTACTTCAGGATAATCTGTTGCAGAAGCAAAAGACATGACACTCATTTGAGACATATTTGGTTTTTAAAAAGTTGATTATGTAATGGCAACAACACAATATCCACATCATTTTGGAATGCACTTAGGGAATTTGTGTGGGGATTTCCCATTGTAATGCCGAAAGAAAATGTTTATTTATTATTGTTTATTTATCCTTAATTATTTCACTGCAATTTATTAACATCGTTATGTAGTATTAGTTTGTACTGCATATATTATTATTATTATTATTATTATTATTATTATTATTATAATGAATAATAAGATAATGTATGTACTGTATCTAAGGCCAGACGTCTCATAATCACAAAGCAATCACTATACTGCATTCATAAATAAGGTGGATATAATCTGAAAAATGATCAAATCAAAATACTTTAGCTTTACTATAAGATAATATCAACAAAAGTGTAGCATTGAAGCAACAAACTAAACTATTAAGACAGATTACTAAATATATGAACATTTTCAAAAAAATACATCTTTGGTTATACAAATACACACTGTACATTATCTACTCCAAACAACTACATTCATTGTTGTGTGGACAGTGAAAACACAACCTCAGTCACATATGACACACATTCATACCTTGATAACATCACCATCCCCAAATGTGATATGGCATTACACTTGCACTAGCCTATTTCATGGAATTTAAAGCCTTGACTGCACAGCTGGCCTTATCAATGCTATAATTATTATTTATTATAAAAATTATTGTTTATTTCCTACTCACTTGAATGAGAATTTGTAACTGCATGTTGCTTGAAAAATAAATTATTAGACATTGATCAAAGCAAAACCATGCAAAAAAGGAATTACGCAATGCACAAAACTACTATGCAGATGAGATGTTTCTAAGTAAGTGCTGCCATTCATAAGGGAAAATATTCATAGCTTGTAATGAAATACAAAATGTTGCCAATCAAGGTCAAGATGATTGAATTCAGTTGTATGGCTCATAAGAAAAATAATCAAAAACGTTTATACTGTAGGTAGGTTCATTCTCAGAAGGCAGAACACTGTACATTTTTGTATAGTTAATTTTAATAGTAGACAATGAAAGCAGGAAAAGAGGGCTGAAAAAAAAGAAAGAAATCAACCCTGGATTTAATAGGGAGCACTTAATTAGACTTCAAGGATTTATGAAAGTAAGCTTTAAAAAAGGGGCAAACCTGAGTGCCTGGTGCTGTTGCTGCGTAGGGGACACCTGTGGCAGGAGCAGTTGCTGCAGAGACAGTAGCAGGCGTAGCACTGTACATCATGGGGACTTTTGATTCAGGAAGGGAACCATGAAAGCAATGAAAAGGCAGGTGGAGCATTATGGTAACTGTAGCAACGTTACTCTCTCCCTCTCCCAGATGCTGGTGTGTGTACAGAAACACATCAGCGGCATGCCATCTTTGGGTTAGACCAGCAGATGGCATGCGCAAAGCAAAGCAACACAGCGGGGGGAGGAGGGGGGGGGCGGCGCAAGAGCAGGGCCAATAGAAGGCAGCTTAGGAAATCTGTCCATAATGCAACATCTGAAGAGAAAGAGTGCATGTAACTAACATCAAAATAAAAAACACCACACACACACACACACCTCCCCCAAACACTCACACACTTGCTCTGCCAGTGACCTGCAATTGACCGTTTGAACCCT
>JAODUG010000014.1:3171762-3192246 GCA_027564795.1 Aphredoderus sayanus
GCTGTTGTCTGGCCAGCGTGGCGTGTGCTTCTTATAAAGGGCACAGCTGCCATACTTGTCTAGTGCGTGTGCGTGTGCGCGTGTGTGTGTGTGCGTGTGCATGCTTTATGAGGGTGCACTTGTGTTTGCTGTGTACATACAGTACAAAGTGAACCTCTTTTGCTACCCATTTGCAACATGCTAATATTTTGTTTCCTGTCATTTGTAATGGTGCCTGGTGCCACATTAGTATGGAGAAACGTCTCCCTGGGCTCATAATGCAGCTCAATGGGTAACAGTTTAAGCCTTAAGAAGCAATGATGATCTACTACTGTAGTTAATACTAGCTGCTTGTTTCAATCTAATGAAGACATGCATGGCTGTACTGTGAGTTTCTCCTCTTTGAGAGGGAGATTATCGTGGTTTTGAAGGCGTTTAACTATTGCCCATTGAACCTCATTTAAAGCTCAGTGAGAAGCATTGACATACTAAAGCTATGCGGTTCTGTGTAAATGATGGGGGAAACAACATTTTAATAAGGTTTGCGTTTGAAACAATGTGAACCTTTCCTTTTAATGTGTGCAGCGAAGCACTCCTGGGTGTAGTACATTCCATGTGCGTGCGTGTGTGCGTGCACATTGTGATGGCACCGCAGAGCTGATGACTGATGTCTCAGCAGTAACAGCGCTGACAGCCACGGATGAAAAGGCCGGACCCTACAATGGCAGTAACAATTAATATATATTTCCATTTCCCCCTGCAGCGAGGGCCAGGGAACGCTCTTCTCCCAAAATAGACAGTGGAGAGGAGAGAGAGAGGTAGCGTCACTGCTACAGATCTGAGTGGATGAAACAGTGTGCTCTTCTTACATTAGGCTTTACACCAGAGAAGTAAATAACACATGCTGAGAACAAGACTCTGACTGCGCTCTCTCCTCCACGTCAGATCCTGGGGCTGTTTGAGGAGCAGGAAGAATTCACTGTGGAGGATTTCCATTTGTTAGAGAAGATTACACTCCGCACCTCAGCAGAGAAAGTCAAAGCCAAAGTCAAACAGATGGGGATGAAGGCAAAGCAGTATGTTGTGTTTCCCCCCTTCCCCCACTTCTGCCTCTGTTGTCTGAAATGCTTGTCTGGTTCCTTTCCCTCCACTGTCCGTACGGACACAAGAGCGTTTCATCATTCGCTGAAAGTTCCAGTAGATGTTATCGTGTGGAAGGCTCTTTATAGTATCATCGCAAAAGCACTTCTCGCGTACTTCAGAGGCTGTCTATCAGCACCTGTATACATACAGACTGTTTTCCTCTTGCTGATATTATCTCTCTCTCTCTCTCTCTCTCTCTCTCTCTCTCTCTATCTCCCCCCATCTCCTGCCCCTGTCTGCTCAATATAAGTGCTGTATCAAAAACCAGCTCATCTTTACTGGCAGAAATGGCCATCCCTCCGAACTAAACGTAACTGTCTGGCTGAGATACGAGGCCGCACCTGCAACAGAGATCGCACCCCCTAACAAGTATCATCAATACGTGATAGGCTGACCTTGCTTCACCTCTTTGCCCCCCAGAGCCAGTGACTTAGTCATGAAGGTTGATGCCCTCCTCACAGCAGCGCCCAAGGGAGAGGCCAGGAGAGATGTCAGCTTTATCAAAGACAGCCACAGGTGCGGGATAGCATTCTTCCTGCACCGCTACAAGATCATGTCCAAATTCCTTAGTCTGCACTACTGTACATACTTAAAACAGTACTTTTGATACACCTTTGACTCTGGAGCTTCCTTGCTTCAATATAAATCAAACAATATCTGTCTGTAACCCTGAAGGAGGCTCATACTTTCCTGAGAGACAACAACTGAAGGGTTTTTATCAAACACACAGTACAGTAAAATGTTTATTGACTGCCTTGGTTGGAAAAACAAAAACACAACTTAAAAAATAAGAAATGAGTTGATATAGGATTTTAGAATTTTCTTTTGCTTCAGTGGCATCAAGGCTTATAAATGGTTTAACATCGTAGGGATTTGTCCAGTATTATTTGCATCCTAAACTCACATACTGCATGATGTCTTTTTGTTTGTTTGTTTGTGTCTCCCCTTCCAGTGTGCTCCAGCTCTCCCCGTTTGAAAACGCTGTGTTTTATGATGTGGTGGCCATAGTTGACCCCCTTACTAGGGACGCACAGAAGATGTCTTCTCTGCTGATGGTACTGCTCCCTTCTCCTCCATTCTCCTCTGACTCCTTCCCCCTGCCACACGTTCACATAGAGACAATATACAGATGGAGTTCATTTTAAAATATATTTATTTTCATAGCTACATAAACCACGTCTCCCATCCAATCACACACTGATTATTTGGAAAGTCACTCATGTTCACTACTTTCTAGCGTTTAGAAACATTTGAATGAATGTAATATAAATAACTTTTGTAGAGTATACAAATTGTTTGCCTGGGTATGGTTATTTGGAGCACTTGTAATCTTTTGGAGGATGATGTATTGAATGTTTCCGGTCAGTGGTGTACTGCAGTAGGCCTTGTAGTTAATGTTGTCATTAAATTCTGAACCGCGACTGCTTGTTGTGGCTATCCATAGCAGCTCCAGCTCTGCCCATTACAGTGCTAACAGCTCATTATTTGCTTATTGACCAGCGCCTAATGACTGTCTGCAGTAATGCTACTGTATGTATTACGGGTGTGCTCTGTCGGAGGCCAGGCCTCTAAGTGACAGCACTTAACGAGGAAGGGCCAGTGAAACACTGAACTTGCCTTTGCTTCTGCGGATCACTGAAAGGCTCATTTGTGTCTTGGAGCACATCGGCCTTCCAGGCCAGGCCCCGTGTACTGTATTCTGCTCTGAGCTCTAACTGGGTCTCTCCCCCTGTGCCTCCTGCAGGTTCTCAGTCAAGTGGTCAATCTGAAACTGCAGGTGTTTATGAATTGCAGGGCCAAGTTGTCTGAGATGCCCCTTAAGAGGTAAGCTGCAGCTCCTCCTACAGTAATTACATTTCCTGTTTGGATTGTATGTGTGTATGTGCCTGTCCGTCACTCTCTCACTTTCTCACTCCCTCACTCAGTCACACGCGCGCGCACACACACACACACACACACAGAGGTTGTGCTGCACAGATGCAATCTGCTTAATAACACCATCTTATTGCTTTGGGCCTCCCCTCGCATCTCATGGCAAATTGCTTACAGTGTGTATTGTCGAGATGTAAGCCACTGCAGTCAAATACAAATGAAGGGATAAAACTGTTTCTTAAATTAGAGGGATTGTGAATTTAAGTCGTTGTGTAATTTGGGGCTATGAGATTTCTTCCCCTTTGTATTGTCAGAGATGTATTATGTAATGGAGTAGGCCCCACTTGATGTACCCTGCACATATACACTTTTTATTCATTTGTTTATTTACTTCTTTTATTCACATGCGTTCTTCCCAAACCCATTCACAACTGTAGAGAGAATTTGACATCAATTTAAACTGCAGGAATCAAAATGTACAATATTGACAGGCTGAAAAATGAGAGCGTTTTCTGCTTTTTATTCCGGGAGCTCTTTATGAGTGTAAAGGCCATTTTACATCAGCTGCATCACAAATAAATGACACACCAAAAGAGGCACCTTGTCTCTCCTGAGACGCAGTTTTAACTTTTCCACAATATTTGCAATAGGCAAGAAGATGAGAATGGAAGGGAAATGGGAATACGCTCCACCAACAGTGTAATGATGGATGGCAGCAGAGCCAGTTGGGGGCTACATATGATATGATAGCGTGCAGCCTGCAGTGCCTACTGGGCAATGAACAGCCACACTTTGAATAATGTTAGTGCCAAGTGCTGTGACATACGAGTTGTTGAAGTTGGTGAAACAATCCCTGTACAACCCATCTCTGTGTGTGTGTATGATATCACTCTGTTTTCCAGCAAGTCCTAGCCTGGCACCTCATAACATAGGGGTGTCGTCAATTTTGTACACACCCCAGAAAAGTATTTCCATTGATCTTTGAGCAGCAACAAAAAGAAGGATTTGTCGCCATTGTTGTGAATGTTTGCTATTTTTTATGCAGCTGGTATAAAATACCGTAGTAGTAAGGGAATGATCAGAGGTCTGATTGCAGTACTGCTTCTCTGCATTTCCATTCTGGATGAGCGTTGCATTTTTTCAGCTCAAACTGGGAGGTGCTGTCACTGTCCACGTCTCCTCGTGGGGGCTGTTAATCAGTACTGTATACTACCCTTAATTGAAGGAGTATTCATCAAGGGACAAGGCAACTTCTATATGTTGCTTTTAGCTTTTGAGGCTTGGTCACCCTCTTAAATTGGGACCAATCCAATAAAAAGAGTGTTTCCTCTGGTGACTGGGATATGCCTCAGTAATTTAATCCTATGTCACCCCTCCTCTCTCTTTCTCTCTCTCTCTCTCTCTCTTTCCCCTCAACTTCATATGCGGCAATAGCACCTCTCTTCTCACCCTGCAGTCAACAGCTCTGCTAACTGCTCTGCTCTGCTCCACGGGAAGACTGCTGCTAGCACTGAAATTAACTTTAGAAAAATCCTCCTGCGTGAGAATGTGATGATGTACCTTCAGGGATTGGAAGGTGGCATTCTGAGTACCAAAGAAAAGGTGTTGGTAATATTTTTCATGTGCCGTGTTATCTCCACTCATTATGACTCCTCACTGTCAGAGGGCACGCGGGGAGGGGGGCAGCAATTAGCATTAACATTAGCCCAGAGCTAACGCGTGCCACTGCACCGGAGTAATAATGGCGACGGAGAGAGGATATCTTGGGAGCTGTCTACTGCAGATACTGGCGTTTCTGTTATTGGCTGAGCAAAAACACTGGCAGTAATGGTATTAGAGTCCTCACTTTGAAGAGATTGTATTTCCCCAGCCTTCAGAACAGAAGCCATCACCCCTGTCCTAGAAAGGAGACTATTGCACAACATGTCATCATTTTGGCGGCTGCTTTTGAGAGGAGAGTGCTTTTGTTGGATGGGATTGCTGTCTCAGTAGGGTGGCTCAAAGTCCTGCCAGCACTGCAGCTTTTGAGGTTTATCTGTTTCCAGGCCTGTAGGAAACAAATGATAATCTGGATCCTTAAGTGTTGAGTATTATTGGATGACTGTCCTCAAAGCAAAAGTGCAGTACAAATGTACAGGACTAACCTACTCTCGTTGTCTGTTTGCACTGCAGCTTCTACCGCTTTGTGCTGGAGTCCGATGTGACATTCATGGCCGACAACACAGTGTCTCCGGGACCGGTGGCGCACTTTGCTGAGCTGCCCGAGTCCCCGCTGCTCACCCTGAACATGATCACCCCAGAGAGCTGGATGGTGGAGGCCGTGCGCAGCCCCTACGATTTGGATAACATCCACCTGCATGAGGTACTCCGCCCTGCTACCGTATATGCGTGCCATTGATTTACTTTAACACAACACACCTAGTTCAAGTGAATCGGCCGTTGTCAATCTCTGCAGAAGCCTGATAATGGGAAATGCTGGTTTACCAGTTGCAACGTTTTGTGTGTCCAGGTGAGCGGCATGGTGACGGCAGAATATGAGCTGGAGCACCTGCTGCTGGAGGGCCACTGCTTTGACCTGTCGACTGGCCAACCGCCCCGAGGCCTGCAGTTCACCCTGGGCATGAGCCGGGACCCCCTCATGCACGACACCATCGTCATGGCGAACCTGGTCAGCAGCCCGCTCCCGGCCCCTGTTGCTGGTTGTTATTCTTTAAATGTGTTGTCAATTCCTTTTTAATGTGTGTGTACTATCTAGTAGTATAGTGGTCACAAGTATTTTAAACCCACCTGCTTTGGGCAGGGTATTTCCATATGTATTGCAAACCTGTGTAATACCATAACAGAATGTCCTCATTTAGGGACTGTACTATAATACAGTAATATAGGGGCTTTGAGATATTTGACTGATTAGTCCTCCTCTCAGGTTGAAGGGTGGAGGCTACTGTATTGCAGTTTAGCGCCCAATGATAAACCAATCATAAAGAAGGTATCAGCTGTCCTGACCAGCAGGTACAAGATGTGAGTCACTGCACCAGCAGAGTGTGGATTCCCAGCTAGTGGTCCACGAGGTCTGATCAGCCAGCGTCTCTGTACAGACCAAAATAAATACATACATACAGGCCTGGATTATACAGCGTTGTGGTTAGATTGATACACATGCTTCCTTTAGGTCCCAACGCGTGTCCCAGCGGTGGGGGGACTCTCCTATTCATTACTTTGCTCTCCAATGGCCAGATATTCCATACTATCCATACTGCCAGTGCATTATGTAATGTCAGGAACAGAGCCTGTTTGGTGCCAAGGAGGAATAAACCAATTCTTAATACATTTTCACAACTGTAGGGATACTTCCAGCTGAAAGCCAATCCCGGCGCCTGGATCCTGAAATTACGCGAAGGAAGATCAGAGGACATCTATCAGATTCTAGCGTACGTATTCTTTTAGTTCTCTATTTTAGTTAGTAATTATTAACTTATTTTAGTTTACCGGTAGATGGTAATTGGAAAGGACAACTGTTAGGTAATGATGCTAATTTGGCAAATGCATGTAGGACTCGGCATTCGAGGTGTTCCAGCTAGCTCCCCGCTTCACTGGTAGGTAAGAATCCCATTGCTATGGTAACACAGTGAGCTGCTGACAGTGTAACAGCTCAAGGTTTGATGAGTGCTGGGAGTTGTGCAAGGTACAGGCGAGGAGAAAGACAGAGGTGGGAGGAGAGAGGTGCTATTACAGACAAGACAGAGTGGAAGGATGATTCAGCCAGTCACCTGCCATGCCATCTGCTCCAAGCCGGGGGAAATCAGCAGCGCAATATCTGTGTTAGCCGTGTTAGCTCAGTGCCTGTGCGAGAACGCTGCAAATACTTAACCAGGCAGAGTGCGCTGGCCTTTTTCTAATTTTCCCAGACGTTTTTTCCCCCCTTCACTGTGGTCCAGTAGCTCAGGACTTTGCTTCTGTCCATTTGCCGATTCAGTCTGCTGAGAACTCAAGTCAAAATATTCCTCCACCTGAGTTGGACCTTGTTTATTCATGGGAGAAAAACAACCAATAAACGCTAACAATGTCTATCAATGTCAATCAGTGGCCGTGGACACGTTTGAGTGTGTATGGAGCGCTTCAGTGCAGCATAGTGGATGTCCCTCTCACCTCAGTTATTGCCTTCTCAGGCCATCCTCACATAAGATTTAGAACACATACAGCCCTGGGTTCCTCCAGAATCATATCAGACAACCAAGATTTATACCCCAATCCTCCAGGTGAAGTTAAAAGGTGATGTCATTTTTCACCTTGGCAGCGCCATTATTCTTGCAGTTAGCGGGCACTCTGCTCGGGTTAGGTGGCCGATCGGCGCCGAGTGGGAGTGTCTGTCCGCCCCTCCCCCACCCCCACCTCATCCCACCCCATCCCACCCCCCGCCCCTCCCCAGTTCCCCAGCCCGCGTTCCCCTCCTGCACCCTGGCTTGCCACCGCGCACCGGCCCTGACAGCAATGAATTAGGCGGCCCACTCTCCTCTCCTCTGAGCGGGGATACAAATTGATCTCTGGTGCTTTCTAACCACAGGCCTACAGGCACGGGCGACAGCAAACAGGGGCGAGACTCAAGTGGCTCTGCGCACGGGGGAAAGAAATGCACTGTTCCCGATGAGGAGGGGCATTTATCACGGTGATAGGGTTAATTTTCTGCCTTTAGTAAGTGCTGGGGTCATGATTGCCTGCGGGTTGTGACAGCCTATTGGTCATCCCTGGCTATGGTCGAATCTGTGGTATCTCAGTGTTGGGCCCGGGGATCCTACCGCCAACACACATTCCCCGACGAGCAGATCAGCCCTAAAACAATTACCGTGAAAGGCCAGTGTGATGCGATCGATGCGGCACGGACTCCCTCATTAAATGTACCAGCAGATACAGCAAGGCTGGGAAGTAGTGCCGGATAAAACGATCGGGAGGTGATGCTGAATGATGATGGAGGGTAATGAATTTGATCAGAGTGTGACCCTGGCAGCTGTCCCAGAATCCACTTTGAGCGCCTCATTCTTGGTGTCGGTCGAGGCTTTGGCCCCCAGCCGCGTTTTCCTCCTCACGGGCAAGAAAAGTTCTTCCACTGTTTCTGTGGCCTCTCTATGCGACTGCTATAACAAACAACCACTCAGTGGCATACTAAATATGACTGAGGTAAGTTTAATGTCACAATATTACCTAAGATACACAATATTGATTTCTCCCTCAAGAGTTTTGTTTTCCCTGACATTTTCTTTCTGATTGGTTCTTTTGATTATGAGCAGTTCACAACATCATCAAATCTCCACCATAACACCCCCACCTAAACTCTGGTTTAGGTGTTTCAATGACATTTTTGATTTAGAATAAGACTTTTCAGTGTCACTGTATGTAATGAGTCCCCTATATTAACAATCCCTCTTTCAGGCACGATGGGACAGATTCCCCAGGTGATGCTGGTGATGTCACCGTTGTCCTCAACAGTTTTCAAAGCAAGATCATTAAAGTCCGGGTTAGTATTCATTTAATTCTCCAGAGTATAGGACATTGTGGGATGGTTATCAGTTTACATACAGTTTACATACAGTACTGTACATACAGTAGAAGCAATAATAATGAAGCCATTTATATGCCTCCTTTCTCATTGTAGGTGCAGAAAAAGGCAGAAAAAATCAATGAAGATATTTTAAGTGAATCTACAGAAAGTCAAGGCCTATGGGACTCTATAGCAAGGTGTGTACCTTATCCTGTTATACTGATGGCTGCACATGTTCAGAAGTCCTTGATTTATCGACTGGCAGTAGCCACTGAGAGCATATAGATTGGCCAGGTGTGATGATTTGTCAATTATTATATATTGCGGTTTCAGGAGAGCTTACTCTTCCCCTGGATCCAGACTACATTATTATGCTGTAAGATCTAATCTTGCCAAAAATATGTGCTTCTGTAGGTATGTGTGTACGTGCATACTTGCATTCGTGTGTTGTCTAACCGCCTGATCTGTCTCCTCACCTTTTGCTTGCTGTGTGAAGTGTATGGAGCACTTTTGAGAAAAGGTAGGCAGTGTTGCTGCAACCTCTTTAACACCTCTAAAACCTCTTCACCAGATTTATTAGCATGCATCGCCTGTTGGCATTCTTTCACTTGTGCTGAACTTAATTCATGTATAACCAATAACCTTCATCAGGAGTTGATTATTTGACTACATGCTATTGAGCATATGTATTTGTCTCTTTTTATGTACTGTATGCATATATTCTGTAATCTAATTAAAGTACAGCGCAGTTAGCTTGTTGTTTAACACGTAATTGCCATGGGTACAGGTGTGTTTTAGGCTAATTTGCACCTTTTCATAATGACACAATTCTAAAAGTACAACTTGTACATCTATATATCTATCCATCAACTGTACATTATATATACTGTATATGCAAAATATGTATATATTTTATATATGTTTATGTTATGTTTCCCATTATGTCTGTTATGCTAAAACAAATGTGTTTTATACAGTATATATGAGAATTTGACTGAAATGTGAATTTAAATGTTCTCTAGCTGTGGTGATGTTTTCCTCAATACTTTAGCACACTGAGGACACAGCGACTAGTGAGCAGATGAGAGGTTGAAACAGTTGAATGACTCAGTAGCAGATGTGGAGTATTTGGTCCAGCTTGGTTGGTGCTGGCCGCTGCCCATGCCACTGCCAGAGCTCGTGGATCCATCCAGAGGTCCGGATTATCTGGTGCGAGTCAGCCAAACGGACCCTCACCTGACTTGCTAAAGCTTCTTATCTATTGGTCCCTCTGTAGTGCTGCAGATGGCATTATCTGCCCCTCAAATAGAGGCCCTCCATAATAGCTGGCTTAGCCACGGCAGGCCATAGGCGTTCCCCAGACCACAGCGGTGAGATGACACCCCCCCCCCCCACAGCCAGCTCAACTCTACCGGACAGAGTAGCACTCTAACTCCTATCTTTGTATGGGAAGGTATTTAGGACAAAATAGGCAGAGAGATAGATGCAAGTCCAGAGTATCTGAAGATATAATTGTGACAGACGTGGAGTTTAGGTTAGAGCAGATTGGACCTCTTCTGACAAAAGCTATCTGGATTCTCAACTGGGGGTGCTGGCCCCCATGTTGAGATTCCCCGCAGGTAGGGGACATGGAGACATATTCTCTCTCTGTCTCATGCACTGTGAAGCCGCAGGGTCTGGGCTGTGGTAGTGATTTAGTGCGGAAGAGACACTCTCCCCTCATCAGCAGTCTGTTAAAGACAAGGACACACAGTTTGACTGCAGACAACCCTACCTCCCAGCTCTGGTCCTGATTCCTGTGCACTGAATGTGCCTTGCATCATTGACTTAAATAGCAGTAGCCTGTGTGTGTGTGTCTGTGCATGTGTGTTTTTTCTGTGTCCTTAAGGATTTTGCCTTTGCCTGTTTTAGTTACTAGCCCATTGTAAAATGACTGTAATAGGGAGGGAATGGAGTTCCAGATTGTAGGGTTTGCTGTTGGGAGACACAATGTTAAATGTGAAGAAGGAACAGCTGAAGAGAACCTGATTGGATGTAGCCGCCCAGCCTATGCAATTCAAACATCACATCGTAATGCTCTTGTCCCGAACAGCGCACCTGTCCAATGATTGCATACAAATGGATCCTCTGTACGTTGTGCTTGTATTATCAAATCTCTGCTAGCTATGTGGGGAGGCAAGCAGAAGGAGCTGTCTAAGTGCTCCAGCTGCCTGTGCTGTGTCTGCGCTCTAATGAGTTGATTACTTCAGCTCTCTAGTCGAGCCAGCAGGAGAACAGCAGGGCAACTGCTGTAGAATATACAATACCAGGTCGCACAGGAAATCACTCCCTTTGGTAACGCTTTTGTTACCAAAGGGACCCTCTCGTCTCACTGCAAGACAACGCATGGTTTTGTTTGTCTTGGACTTTATGTGCTGTACTCACTGTACTACAGCTCTTTTCATAATAAATGTTTTTTGTTGTTGTTTATGGCCTTAAAAAACATGGTGGTTTTGCTTTTGCAAAATATGGCATCAGTGAAAGCTAAAGTGATTTGTGGTCCTTTTTGTAGCATCACAGGTGGGTCCAGGTCAGACGATAGAGACAAGAAGAAAGAAGATGTGTTGAATATCTTTTCTGTGGCCTCAGGCCATCTGTACGAGCGCTTTCTGAGGTAGGTCACTCAGTGCAAGTACAGAAATTACATACCAGACCCTTTTACCTCTTTACTTTTTAAATCTCTCTCTCTCTCTCTCAGAATAATGATGTTGTCTGTCCTTCGGCATACCAAAACCCCCGTCAAGTTCTGGTTCCTCAAGAATTACCTCTCCCCGTCCTTCAAGGTATCATGACACTAAGCAAACGTTCTGCCTCTGCTGGGTTTGCATAGCTCTTCTCCCTTGGTCGGCTAGGCGTTTGTGTATACAGCTAAAAGGTTCGCTTTGCTGAAGCCCTGTATTTAGTTTGCCTGTCATCTAAACACTCATATAGTCGATGTAACTGACAGGTGTATGGGGGAGAAATGTAGTTCATGAGAGAAACTGCAGTATAGCAGAAAGTATCTTCCTGTTACTGACATGGCTTCAGAAGGTTACTTCTTGAGTCTTTTGTGTGACTGTTGTTTTCTCAGGAGACCATCCCACACATGGCCAAGTCATATGGCTTCCAGTATGAGCTGGTGCAGTTCAAGTGGCCCCGCTGGCTCCATCAACAGACGGAGAAGCAGCGCATTATCTGGGGCTATAAGATCCTCTTTCTGGACGTCCTCTTCCCCCTGGCTGTGGACAAGATCATATTTGTAGATGCTGACCAGGTAATATTCCCATAGAACTGCTGTGGGTGAGTGAGAGACACTCTTTTATCAGTCAAAGTTTCCGAGTGAAAATTAGATATTTATGCCCTTCTCAGGGGAGAACTGAAAAGCACTTCAGTGTTGACAGCCCACTCTGTAATTCTCTGCTGTCCTCCACTTCAGATAGTACGGGCTGACCTGAAGGAGCTGCGAGATTTGAACCTGGATGGTGCCCCTTACGGCTACACCCCTTTCTGCGATAGCCGCAAAGAGATGGAGGGCTACCGCTTCTGGAAGACTGGATACTGGGCCTCCCATCTGGGACACAGGAAGTACCACATCAGGTACACAGCAATCTTATGTAATCTTAGCATCCTCTTCTGTAATGCCCAGTTTTTTACCATTCTACCTGTACAAATAGCCATAAATACATAATATATCATGCTATAACAAACCATATGTCACCATAATTATAAGTGTCTTCCTATTCTCTTTAGTAGTTAATGTTGTGGAATATTTATGTAATTATTGTTTTTTTCTCTCAAGACTGCTAGCAGCATAAATCCATATTTCAGAGCATTAACATTTCAAACATTCCCCGTCTGTCAGCAAGAGATTCCTTTGAAGCTATTTGCTGTTTATTCGTCTAGAAACAGCAGAATGAAAGAAGCTGTGAACAGAGGTGAAACACCAGGTTCAAAAGCATTTAGTGCTAACGGTGTATTTGCTCCACCTATGCTAATTAACATACCTCTTCAGCTGGCTAGAGGCGAGTAATAAATAAAATCATCTTTTGTGCCAGGGTGGAGCAAAAACAAGGTTAGTAGGCTATCCTTCATGTTGTTCACCTCTGCAAAGACACAGGAAACAAATATTACATTTAAAATACAGTAGCTCTTAAGACATGTCTTTATTATTATATTTAGATTCATTAATTAATGTAATTATTTCTGCTGCTTGATATTAAGGTTTTGTTTTTTGTATTTTACCCCATACATTCCCCAATGTGCTGCCTGGTTGTGCTCCTTGTTGAGCATTTGATGTAGCTAAATCTAGCTAGCAATGTACCTATTAAAGGTATTTTCTTTACATGTTATCTTTTTTCTTTCCCTCTTTACCCCGTTTTGCTCTACAGTGCTCTGTATGTAGTAGACCTGAAGAAGTTCCGTAAGATTGCAGCTGGGGACAGACTGCGCGGCCAGTACCAAGCCTTGAGTCAAGACCCCAACAGTCTGTCTAACCTGGACCAGGTAACTGGAACCACCACATGACTTGATTGTGATTCACAGGCTTTCATTTTATATTTTCCTGTTCACCCGATCCCCTGTGTTTCTGTGATGGTTGCAGGACCTTCCCAATAACATGATCCACCAGGTGGCCATAAAGTCTTTGCCGCAGGAGTGGATGTGGTGTGAGACCTGGTGTGATGACACTTCTAAAGTCACGGCCAAAACCATAGACCTGGTAATCTGAGGTTAAATTTGGTCTGAAGAATGCATGGGAACCCAAGTTTGGGGGCACAAGATTGTTTTAGGGGACAATATGATCATCAGCTGTTGGAATTATGTTTATATATTTTTCTTTAATCTCTATTCAAATTTGCATACATTTTTCGGCGATGGTTGATGGTCGTTATAGTATAAACTTGCTGAACTTCCTCAAAAGTCATCCAAGTTGCAATTCTCTTGGGAGAAACTTTGAGTACTGAGAAGATCTGACACTAGTGAAGAACTGAGCTAAAAGCTAAATGGAATTTGTAGAAATAGCTGAATAACACTTGAAACTTAAATATTCCTGTGATATTGAGCTCAAATCACGCTGATGAAAGGAAACGCTTTAATTACCGACCATCACAGCTTTGAGGGGTACAGCATGTGGAACTGTGAGTTCACCATTTAGCTATGGAGGGATCCTTCCTGTGGTATTCAAATCTAATTTGGAGGATTACTGGACAGGCCTCTGTGGAGAGAAATGTAAAGAGGGGGGTGGAGGTTCTTTTTCTAATTCTAGCATGGTACACCACTTAGCAACCTGGACACGAGACGCTGACTAATGTCCTTTTAACCGAGCAGGAAATCAAATCACTTTAAACTGTCTGCTAGCGACGGTGCAGAGAGGAAGTTACTTTGGTGGCATGTGTGATGATGTGTCTTGTCTGCTTATCTGCCGTGGCAGTGCAATAACCCCAAGACCAAGGAACCCAAGCTGACGGCGGCTGCGAGGATTGTGCCCGAGTGGGAAGAATATGACAACGAGATCAAGCGGCTACTGCGACACGTCCAGCAGGGAGACATACTAGCGCAGAGACAGGCTCCCGCTACTTCACAGGAAAAACAAGGTTGGAAAAACAGAGCCCTTTGTTCTCTGATATCTGCCTGCATGTATAGGGCAGATAAGTCAAAGTGCTCATAATGTTTTATGACGGATGCTTTTTGGTCACATTCCCTGGTCCCAGCTTTCAGCTCTCAGCTCTAACCTCTCCATTTCCAACCAAGTTATTTGTTTGTCTTGTTTGCATTCTAGACAGCACGCGTGATGAACTTTAGTGTCTGCCGGCACCTTGCAGGGGAAAGGATCCCGGACCCCCTGTGAAGCTCAACTATCACTGCAGGAATATCTGGGAAAGATGGAAGGATAAAAGGAGACATTTCAAATTTTTTGAATGTCTTCTGTCAATACAATGTGTCTTACAGAATCCATGCATACTTGACTCTTGGTATTCTTTAAACACAAAAGTGGTTTACTGTAAACATACTGTGGTATGTCTACAGTATGTGTGCTTGTAGAAATAAGGCAGATTGCACTGATACAGTATGCAAAGAATCAAATGAAAATAGTATATTCATAAGAATCTTACTTTAAGTGTTTATAAACATAATTTTATGTTTCAGTTTTTTTATAGCAAAAACTCGTCATGGATACCGTAACACTAAGTATATGGCTTGTTGTTGTTATTGCTGCCATGCACCACTAGGTCATACATTCAAAAACACTTTGCACAATTTGTCACAAATCGTACAATATAGGATTTTAAGTTATTATAGTAGTGTATAAATATTTGTAGTGTCAGTATGTTAATATTTAGACTGAATCTTGAATACCTTGAAATATATTATACATCAGTATTTTTGTCTCAGGAAAACAGGTGTAATGCTGCTTAGTACAAATTTTAGTTTTCTGTCATTCACACCTGTGTATCAAAAGGAAATGTTTACATTGCTGAAACTAATTTGAACTGAGGAATTAAATCTCTTTGTTTGCAACAAAACCTGATTTGTCAGTGTAATTTAAGGCTTTAAAATGTACCCTCCACACCTTCACCATGGCTAAGGTTACAATGGTAAGGTTACAAAAACTGATAATTACCACAGCAAGTGAACCTTTATGGTATATTAATTGGCCTGACAGCAAGGTCTTGTTCCATGTTCAACACTAGTTTTAAATTATAGCTAAATTACACTGGATTGAAAGTAATTTGTCACATACTGTATACAGTTGTGTTGTAAATATTTAAACTGTGTATATTAAGTGTCCTTGTATCTAGCTGGGAAAGCACAGTTCAAAATTAATTTGCATAAATAGATTTTTATTTACAACAGTACTTATGTACAAATTAATCTTAAGAATGGATGTGAATTTGAGAGTAGCCTACAATACATTGCCAGCGTGTAATGTTGGAATTAACCAATTCCACCAGGATTGAAACCCCTGCAGTTAAAAAAAAAAAGAAACATTGGTAATACAACAGATGTTTTTGAAATACAAAAAGTTGTATCATGCCACAACGATGGCACATTTTTAATATCATGTCAGTTTTCTTTGTGTCTCTACTAGAATGAAGTGGCACTTTAGTCCAAGGTTCCCTTAAAATAGGGAGGGAAATATTTCGACAGCTCCAGCTGTGCCCAATGAGATTTCTCAGTTGAAGCCAAATTTGAAATTAAATGGCCCAGAACCGAAGGGGTTGAAACCCTGGAAGCCCTGGAAACCTCCATGGAAATTATGGTGATGGTGACCTCCCTGCTGGCTCTCTGGGTCCATTGGGTCTTCCCCTTGGTCAAACTTTGCTCTCATCTCTGAAAATACACAGATCCTCACATTAATAAATTACATGTTCTTGTATGGATACAATTCAAGGCCGTAATTATAGTATATATTGGGGGGGACACCCCCCCCCAATATTCAGCTATGGTCAAAATGCCCCCCCTAATATTTTTACATGAATATGATACAATAAGATGAATTTGATACAATACCTAAACCTTGATACATAAAAGATGAATTTTGAGAAATCCTGAAACTAGCATAGATGTAGTTACCCCAACACTTAATAAGCACAGCCTATTGTACAGTATCTGGCGGGCAGGATAGTCTAGCGGACTGGGTGTTGAACTGGTTCAAACCTTTGAGTTGGCCTACCTGCAAGCATCCTTGAGCAAGATGCATAACCCCTGTCTGCTCCTTGTAATTCTCTAATACTCATTTTAAGTCGCTATGGTTAAAAGCATCTGCTAAATTACCTTATTGTTGAATTGTAATCTTAAATGACAAAAGAATTAAAATGGATAAAAAGGTCAACTATTAAAACAACAAATATAAGGAATCATGCATTTTGAACCTGTCAAAGAAATTATCCATACAATAGCTGCTGTAGGTGTGCGAGCATTCATGCCTAAGGGGCCGCTGCACCCCTGCTTTATCCCACATCAATTACCCGGTCACAGCCCAAGTCTCAGGTCCTCCACTGGCCAGGTCCTGCTGGGCCCAGGTCAGTACACCGGTACCCCAGTGAATTAACAGTTGGCCGATTCCCCGTGCCCCCCACACCACTACACACACTCCTGGCTTTGCACCCGGTGACTTCTAACTCAGTGGGGGAGGCAGAGATTCAACTCACTGAGCTGATCCATGCCAGAAGTCATAACCATCTTCTCTGACTTAACGTACAAATTAACAAGTAGAAAAGCATTCAACTCAAAACAACCAATTAAAGAAGTTCACAGTTGTACTAGTACCGGTCTAACAGGTGCAACCAAGCAGACATAGAGTCAAGGAGATGTCAATCAAACTGTCTGCGCACACACCCAGACAGTCGTGAAAACACAATAACAAGAGTGTATTGGTATACAACATTACATTTGGTGTACATTTGTAACCTGAAGTTCACTGGCGAGTCTTGATATGGAGACTCTGTAGCATTACCTGGATCAGTGAGCACCTCTTTGGCCTGAGCGATGGATATGAACTTCTTCTCAGCTGCCTTCTTTTCCTCAGGGTCCTGGAAGTTATCTGGGTGCCATTGTTGGGCCAGTTTCCTGTATGCCTTGATTATCTCTTTCTTCTGGGCATTTCTGTAACAATAACAACAGAATACATCTTCATACAGTGGTTTTTAAACTTTTGAAACATAACCATACAAATATACAGCAGACCCATGAACAGCACCGAATACGGATAATCAAGCTATAAGTTTAAATAATAAAACATGAGATTATTTTAAAATCTTGAAAGCATTTCACAACACCGCTAAAGCATCTTGGGACCCCTCATGGTGGGGTGGTCTCCATTCACAGCTTGAGAACCTCTGTTCTAAGACACACTACTCCAGGGTAGCCTAGAGCCAGTCAGAACTCACCTCTTCACTCCTAGTATCTTGTAGTAGTCCTTCTTCTGAGACTGTTTGAGAAGCCGCTGAGCTCTCTCCAGGCCCTCTTTGATCTGCCGGTCATTCTCACTGTGCTGACCAGCGGTCTCAAAGTCCTTAATAGCTGGAGGTGGGAAAACACCCAAGGGACACACATCATAATGTTGCTCTTCTTACAGTATATTCACAAAACCCAAACAAACACAGAATGCCACAGGGAGGTTCCAGGGACAGGGTTATGTCAACATCCAGACATTCTGTAGCTGGATGTTTACTGTAACCTTCCTGAGAAGTGGTGTGCTGCCATTTTCATCCCCCTATCATTTCCACCATATACACTGCACCAAACCACCTTGGACTAATAACTGTCCTTTTGTAAGGACAGTCTTAATCATTCAAATCCCTCACAAATAGCCCTGCTGTGTGCGCATTTGGTGAACCGCCTATTTATTTAGCCAGCCCCACCAGGTACAGTGAAAGGTGCATGAGCTTCAGGCAGCAGAGATCGCACCTTGGACAGGTGTGTGTGTGCATGTGTGTTCGTGTGCGCGTGCAGGTAGAATTTGGGGGGGGATTAGAAGTGCCTGCTTGCAGAAGGTTACACATAGTTCTGACAGCTTAAGAGCCCACATGAGGCTTGAAGAGCCCACCTACTGTTGTGTTCACACCTATGCAGATGAAGTGTGTTAATGACGAGCTATAACTCCTTTGCCCAGCTGACATGCCCTGCAGTCTCAGTGCTCATGGAGAGGCAGTTAGAGAAAGCTAATTCATTACTGCAAGGACTCAAAGAGAGTACCTGGTAATTTGTCACTTCCACCTCTGTAGTTAGGTATGTGCTTTAGGTCCGTTATTGTTTTAGACATTGGCATTCAGAATGAAAAAATATAATATCCTTGATAAATTTATTGCTGTACTGTTTAATATTTCTGATTCTAAATGAATACATTCTCAATCTTCCGTACTAAACCGTGTACTATACACATTTATATTGGCCATGTAACAATAATCTTCCTTTACTTCTTCAATAAATTTGTAAGAGAACGTTAACGTGTTTGACTGGAACTAAAAACCACTGAATAAAATAATAAAAAGTTAGACAATTATCCTAATTTGGTCATCCTAAATTCCGATGATTTGTGTGGAAAAAGACCATCTCTTATTCTTGTCTCCTAAAAATAAACAGTGATGTGACATTTTGTTGGTGCCCTGTGCACACGGGAGGCGTCAGTCTCCATTAAATTTCCAACAGGTTATCAACAACAACAAAAAATATACACTAGTTATCTGCAGCACAACAGCAGGAGCAAGCAGAGACAGGGAAGGTAGATAGCCCAGAGTGAGAGGAGAGATCTTCTCATTATTTTACTGTTTCCTATCTGCAACTTGACAATAAAGGACAGCCGTTTGAAGCCAATGACGTCACTGAAGACCATTACCAAGCTGGTGGAGTTTGTGTGTTGACAGTGCTCTCTCTACTTACTAAAGTCCACTGTATACTTCAGACACACGCAAACTTCATCTGTTCGTTCAGGCAAAACATTGGGTGTCCATATGATGCGATACATTTGTGAGACATTTGTAAGGCATGAACAAACAAGTTGTACAGCCTCCTGATACACCCTTACCTACAATTGGCCAAGAATGTCACATGATTAATTACGGTGATTAAGATAGCCACCCATCTGGGGTGTAGCACATGTATGGACACACCTCATTCCACAGCAAACATATTGTACTTGGTCTTGCTGGCAGCACCAGTGCCTGTCTAACACATACACACAGATAAACAATGTGTAACTCTAAAGTACACTGTAACCTATGGTAATCATGAGGTTAAAGGGTCCCTGAGAAGCTTGAGCAGTTTTAATTGTTAAAGGGATTACACCTTGTGTCACGAGGCCATGGATACCTCTCTTAATATTTCATTGTTGCTAATGACGTGCTTGGGTTTGAGTCGATGTAGACAAGCTATGTCCCAATGAAATGTCTGTGTTTGCATTATAGTGAAAGATGAGAGGAACATGCAGATTGTTACATCTAATAAAGTCAAGAATCAGTATGGACAACAGAAAGGTTTGCTTGAGAGCCGCACACAGCAACTCTTAATGGAATATTATGAAGGAGACTGGGACATAAAGTTGATGTCCGGTCAGTACAAGGCTTTACATTAGGTGGAGTGTTGCATTGTCTCCATCAAGTGGACGCATAATGTATTTTATTTTACAATAAAAAGGAATATTTCATTAATAAATCAGAAACGTTACAAAGTTAGAAAGTATTGCATATGCATTGAAATGAATATTGCCATGTTACTGTATGAATTAAGTCTATAATGAAAGTAATATTCATTATAGAGGTAATTAATTCATATTTGGAACATTAAGCTTATGGGTGCAATATATATTAAATCCAAATATAAAAATATTTTTTGACAGAATGAGGGCTAAACAAATATTTATCCACTCTTTTAACTTAAAAAAATAAATAAAAGGATTGTTTGCAATTGCCTCTAGCTGAGCTCTGCAAGAATTCTGAAATAATTAGGCCTACTGATTAATTTATGAGTAGCCTAAACTCATCTGGCCTACATTGGCAGTTTTAATAAGGAAGATCGCATTGAACATACTTCAAATTCAATATGATTTGAACAAAGGTAATTAACTCAGCTGGATAACTGAAAGGTAATGTCATAGGCCAAGCTTGCCAATAAGCACCTTACCAATAAGGTGTACTGTACGTGAGGTTCCTTAAATATGCTCCCTCCTTACCAGATCAGAAAGGCACCGAGCTACAGTATACAAATACTATTGATGTTTACCTTCTTCATACTGTTCATCCTGGAGATAGGCCTCAGCTCTGTCCTTTAGTACGTTGACATTCTCTGGGTTAGACTGGAGTACTTCACTACACATCGAGATAGCCTTGCTAGCCTTCTGGTCCTGGAAAAACAGTAAACATCCATCATCCATCCATCCTCAACCGCTTATCCGAGGTCGGGTCGCGGGGGCAGCAGCTCCAGCAGGGAACCCCAAACTTCCC
>JAODUG010000014.1:3192346-3205290 GCA_027564795.1 Aphredoderus sayanus
CGCAGCATTATATTTTCCATATTTAATTAGACTTTAGTCATTAATGCAGTTAGAAAAGTAGGGACATTCCTCTGTAAGGCGAATAAGTTATTTAAAGGGCGTGGCTTTAGGACATAATGGAATATGTACTGTTACATGTAAACGGACATGTTAGTGGAATATTCATTTTAAGATGACATGTAAACTCATCAGAGTAGGAATATTGTAATTTTCAGAATATGAGCAACACATAATTCTTTATTCCTGTGATTTTAAGACAAGGTTAATGTGTATTAGCCTAGTTTTTATTTAATATTAAAATATAAAATGAACATTTAAGTAAATAAATGTTTGTGGCGTTTCTTCTCTAGCTGGTTGAATCCTTTGTTCAGAACTGGCTATAACAGCACACTGCAGGAAGATGACATGTATGCGGTACTTCCAGAGGACGTCTCTGAGAAGCTTGGGGAACAACTACAGTGGTAGTAGACCTACAGTGAACTTTATATTCCTTATGAAATGTGGCTGCATTAAGTTGGAATCAACTTTTACTTTACATGTGTTTAAAGCTATTGGGACCAGGAGGTCAAGAGGACAGCTAAAAACCTGAGCTCACCAAAACTTACCACAGTCCTCATTAAGTGCTATTGGAGGTCATACTCTCTCATTGGAATATATACATTTATTGAGGTAATAGGAAAAAGCACACCAACAAATGAATAACAATGCCCTCACCACATTATGTGAGCATTATGTCTGGTCCTTTACATGTGATTCTCCATTAGGAGGTGATCAAAGTGGTTCAGCCAGTGCTGCTTGGGAAACTGATTGAGTACTTTTTTGCATTTTGACCCCGCCGATAGAGTGTCTCTCTATGAAGCCTGTGGCTATGCTGCAGGCGTACCCCTGTCAACTCTGGGCCTGGCCATCCTGCATCACCTGTATTTCTATTATGTGCAAACAGCGGGAATGAAGATCCGAGTTGCTTTGTGCCACATGATCTATGGAAAGGTCAGTGAGTATGTTTTTAATGTTATCAAACACGAGGAGCTCTGCTGCCAGACTAAACGAGTAACAAGGCTTTTTGTTCTGCTTAAGGCAGTGTTAACAGAAGTAAGGCAGGTCTTAACAACAGGGCACTGGAAAAACCTACCACGGGTCAAATTGTGAACCTCTTATCAAATGACGTCAGCAAATTTGACGAGATACAGTCTTAAAGTAATATAGTTTATGTCATATACAGTTTGTAAAACTGTAATACTACTGTACTGTATTATCTTTTACCTGTTACATTTGCACCTTTGCAACTTGATGTACAGTACTATATCTTATTTTTACAGGTAACCCTTATTTTGCTTTTTTTGTGGGTTGGACCTCTACAAGCCTTGTCTGTGGTACTGCTGTTGCTGTCTATAATCGACCCATCATGCCTTGCTGGGATTGCTCTTTTGCTCATCCTGATGCCAGTGCAGGCTATGTTTGGCCATCTTTTCTCCAATCTCAGGTTCATAGATACAGTATATTGTACGTACTGTATGTCAAATTGTTTAGCAAATACCCTTTTCACTTACAAATACACTTTCACTTGATCGCATTGCACCGTGTTCAGGGGCCAAACAGCTGCTTTAACAGACGAAAGAATACGAACAATGAATGAAGTTGTCTCTGGGATCCGAATCATAAACATTTATGGATGGGAGAAGCCTTTCTCTGAACTGGTGAATGAGGTTAGAAGGTAAGTAAGAGGGTTTTGCAGTTAATTACTTATTATACTTACTATGTATCCGTTAATAAATAGTAGCCCTGCCTCATACTGTATAAAATTAGTTTCCATAATTATTATAAATCATTGTTTTGGTATATTATATTTGCTGCTCTTGTTAAATTGCTGTGCAGAAAGGACAGGCAGCAACTGACCTACGTTTCCCAGAAGCCATGGATATTTCCTGGAACCATCCGTAATAACATTCTCTTTGGCAAAGCGCTGCATTCACAGAAGTATGACTGTGTTCTGCGAGCCTATGCACGGGTGAGACTGTCACCAAGCCACATTTAACTTATTATTACTTGTACACATACAGTAGTGCTTGTACTGTATAGTTGATTTTGCCTAAAATATGCAATCCAATTTGGCTTAAAAAGTAATAATGGCCTGGAATGCAGGCCTGGAATTGAAAAATTTAGCTTTGTCTTCAATGTTTATACTCCATGATGTTTAATGCATCACATTGGGACCAAAACAATCACTAAATTACCCAAAACATAAAGTGGGTAAATAGATGTTGATTGAAAAACATTTCAAGACAAGGTCAGGTCACTGGCTGGAAAAGCTAGAACATTCCAAGTGTACATATTGTACCCAATGCAGTGTGCTAAGTGTTGCAGTTGGCTGCTGTGTCTACTGCAGGACATGGACCTCCTGCCAGATGGGGACTTGGCAGTGATTGGGGACAGAGGGAGCAATCTCAGCGGGGGGCAGAAAGCCTGTGTCAATTTAGCCAGGTATGCAGAAAGCTTCTACAGGATGCTAATGTTCATTAGAGGCTCTCTCTCTCTCTCTCTCTCTCTCTCTCTCTCTGTGCTAACAAAGGTTTTCTTTTGTCTGTCATGGTCAGGGTCAGATGGTGGCACGGGGGACCTATAGTGAGCTGAAAAGCTCAGGAGTGGACTTCACTTCCCTGTTTAAAGAGGCTGAGGACCAAGCGGAGGCCAAGCTGCAGCAGCAGTGCACTACCCCCATCCCTGGCAACCTCTCCCACTCCTCACACACCCTCTCTGAGAGCTCCGTGGCCTCCCTCTCCTCATCCTTGCTCTCCTTGAAGGAGAGAGCAGTGGTAGGTGGAGTATGTATGTCTGGTTGGATTACCAGCAGTTGATCTTCAGTCTGGACCTTGAAATCCCACAGTACTGTATCAGTATCTTAGCTCTTCTAGCTCTCAACCACCTTTGGTGTCTCCCATTGGGACTTGTAACCCGTACTTGGCACAGATCTTCCTATACAATATCCCAGTCACTTGGTTATGCCTCTCAATGTATGCCACTCCGGCTTGCCTCTTTCTCCCTGCTACTATGTGCTAGCTTGATGTGGAGTTTATCTGCTAGTACTGGTTCAATGCCACCAGAGGGCAGCAGATACTCATCTCTGTGATAGTTCACATGGAACGATTTACATTCACTCTGCTCCGGTGTGTATCTATACTGTAGGTAGCACCACCCATGGTGCAGAAAAGGTGCTTAGAAGGAAGCATCGGCCTGCATCTTTATGTGAAATACTTAAGGGCTGGAGCCAACTTCCTGGTTCTCATGGTGCTGATACTTCTCAATCTACTCGCTCACGTGAGTACATTTTCTCATTTCCATGTATTTTTGTTCACTTAATCATATTGTCAGTTTTAGAGATATGCATAAAAGCCAAATACATGCACTTTTTGATATAAAAGTGTGTACCTATGTTTAATGTTTTAATTCAATATTTTTGTCATTTAGGTTGCATATATTCTCCAGGACTGGTGGCTTGCTCACTGGTAAACATGTGTTTTATACTCATTAGCATGCCACATGTCGTCACCCATGTGACATTTACTCAGAGACAAATGCATCACTAGAAGGCGGCCGATCCCAACTGTTGGTGTTTTTCCTTGGCCATGAGCTTCAGGCAAAGGCACATGTGCTGTGTGGCGTGACTTGGTCCTGCCGCTTTCCACCTCTCTTTGATGGCTGTTGTGTGTATCTGTCCTTGTTGCTTTTTATTCCTTTTGTGGATGTCTTGCAGGGCCTCTGAACAGGAGCGCCTCTATGGCAGCTCCCCTCATCCACTGGACCTTGACCTGTACCTAGGTGTTTACACAGGTGAAGCTCACATCAGGGTTTGTGTGTGTGTGTGTGTGCGTGTGTGCGTGTGCGCTATTAGGCTGTGAATACGCCAGCCGTTTACTGAACACATCCACAGTTCTTTGGCTTTGGCCCAAGGCCTTCAAGGCCCAGTGTCTCTGCATGGGCCTCAGCTGTACAGACACATAGGAGTGCTCCTCTTGTGTTCTCTACTGTTGGATTGCTCTGATTGTCTCCCTGTGACTCCTAACCCCTTTATTTCTCAGAGGACTGTGTTCACAGTGGTGGCTACAAGGGAAAAAAATGTAGTATTGAGAGCAAATTTTGGAGTGGAAGATATATGTTGCTCTTTATTTTTTCTTTTAATATTTAACAATGGCCCCCATTAAGTGCACAGCTGCTGCTCGCCGAGCAGACATGGTGCTCTTGCAGATCTGTCTGTGTGTCCCCTGTGTCTCGGTCAGGTTTGACAGCTGCTTCAGTACTGTTTGGCTTCCTGCGTGCCCTTTTCTTCTTCTACGTGCTTGTGGGTTCTGCGCAGACTCTGCATAACAGAATGTTTGACGCCATTCTCCCGGTGCTCTTCTTTGACATCAATCCCATTGGTAAGGATGCACCTTCATATTTATCCTCAGTGTAAAGGTCTTATTCCTGACACAGAAGCCATAGGATCACATTACTGTATGACCTTTCACTTCTGTAGCTCTACTATTAGATATGAGGACTCACTGCGTTAGGCTTTATTGTGATATTTCACCACTAGAGAGCAGGCTGTTACTTATGCATTCCTATGTCTTGCTTAAGTTTTTATGCCTGTGCAACAAATACCACCATTGTCATTGTACTCCAGTTACTGTAGGTACAATACCTTTTATACATTTTAGACATTTTATGATTAATGTATTTCCTTTTATATAAAAAAATAATTAGGGAAAAAAACACACATGAACACATACTTCATGCCTAACAAAAGGCTTATATATCTAAATATCATCAATTCATTTTTATTTTGCATAATACTTTTTTCAGTGAATAATTAGATACATTTGAAATACATATAGTATATTTTATATAACACATTATGTTGTTGCTTTATTTTGTGTGTTATACATTTCTATAACTAATACATGTTTTCTGCCTGTAAATATTATTTTTAATTTATGACAATAACATTTTCCATACGAACTTTAATAAATGTAATTAATTTCGAATGATTTTAGTTTTCAGCAAACGTGGAAAATACATGTAGGATCTTACAATTTATTGGGTGGAAAAGCAGATCGTATGAACTGGCCTCAATAAATCCACTGGCTGATATCGGAGCATGTGTACCCAATAAGTCAGTCTATTCACAAAGCATTCAAAATGACTTTATATTTGGCAGTAATGTCTTTGAGAGTGAAGACAGTGTTATCTATTAACTGTGAGGCTGAACACAAAAAGCAAACAGTAATATTGAATGAGTAGTGTTTGCACTAGATATCTGACTATTATATTTGGATGATAGAGCAGTGCAAATACGAGCAGCTTTGTGTTTTATCACAAATCTTTGATTATTTCATTAGCTTTCTAAGGCTGTAGCTATTGGCTCAATGGAGTGGGCAGATGGGCATCTTAAAACTGAGCAAACACTGAGATTGTCTTACCGGAGAGAATGCTGTGAGCTTATCTCAAGGTGTAATATTTCAAAACATCTTTTATAAATAGATACACGAGTACATAATTTAGCAAAAAAAAAAAACACAAGCATTTATTAGCTATTGCATATTTGTAATAGCTAATAGTGTTTTGTAATTTTATTACAAATTCTACTATTGCAGACCATATTTGAATTAGGTTAGATGATGCCACTCTCATCTGTGTTACTGTACATATCCAAAGTCAAACATGCCCAGTATAGGCCCAGTAGGCCCAGTATGACGACTTTAATTTTTCTTGAGCATTGTTCACCTGTCAGAGGATAATTACTCAGGCTAATCTCTGCATAGCGACATGCATGTACAACACAATCAGTTGGGAATTCTCAGCATGAGGGAAACTTGTACGTGTATTGTGAGTCACAATAAGCTGTTAACACAAGACTAAATATGATTTGAGGGTGTTCAGTATCTTGTGGTTTCTACTGGCATTAAGCTGTGGGTGTAGTGGCAAAGCTTCGCCTTGCACAGCCGCGTTTGGAGCAAACATGTCTGCTTTTTTTGTTTTTACTGCCGCTCTTGTGTTGCATATTGGTCTACCTGACAGCTTATCTGGGTGTGCCGTCCTTGGTAATCTACACAGAGGGAGAACAAACACTTTGAATAATGTAATAATCTGTTTAATAGCGCAGTAAAGGAGAGGCTTAACAGACACTGCTATCTGATTGCTGTTGTGCTACTATCAGTAACTATTGTATGACCAGTTCAGTCATTACAGCTTGGCCTCAAGGCTAGCAAACAACGCTGTGTGTTTGACTGAATTTATAGACAACTCTTTGAGAGGCATATTTGTGTCCTTTGTCTACTTAACAATATCTTAAACATGACCATGAACTTTTTCTTACTTCATTTTATTTTATTAATCCAATATATGTACCGAAATGAAGGAATATGTCTTACTTGCATTGTTATGTTTTCTTTCTTCTCTAGAACCTCACATAGGTTTAATTCTGCTACAGCACACTTATTTTCAACTGCAAATGCTTCACTTGAATGACACCTAACAAGGAACCTAGGACAATGAGAGCTGTTGTCATAGTTTTACTGCTGGCTTTATTCTTACAGTTGTATTGTCTCTGTCTCTTTGAGATCTCTTTTTTTCCCCTGTACAGTAATTGGCACTTCCTTGCGTTGGCAACACAGCTCAGCGTAATGTGATTGTAATTGTCTGTCTGTTGTGCCGGTCGGAATGTGACAAGTGTTTACACATGTCTGTGTAGCCGCTGATCGGGCCTTGTGTTTGTGTTGGCCTCTGTCTTGCTCAGATGTAAAGGTTACCATTCCAGGCATTGCTGCACTAGGGTCTGTTGTCAGTGTTGTTCTCTGGATGTGGCTCCTAACAATGGCTCAAAGAAGTTGTAAATTATGACTGATAGATACATATTAGTTCTGTTATTTGTATCACTGAGTGCTGTTTGTTGTTAACCATTTTGCTTGTCAGTTGAAAATGTATTGATATATAAGTTTAGGTTGGCAATGTGTGTGTTTTTATTGTGTAATAATAAATACAAATAATATTACAAATAATATAATAATGCTAATAATAATAATAATTATAATAATAATAATAATAATAATAATAAAAGCTATGGTGATCAATACAATTTTTAAAACAATGTTCATGGTGACCTGGGCACATGAGAGTACTACAGTATATGAAACATATTATGTTAAAAAAATGTAACCCCAACTCATTAACCAAATGTGTTGGGGATGGGCCTGCACAGACACCAATGGACTAGTGCTGAGCTGATGGTGATCCCTGTAATTTAGTGTCATTGAGTGGGCTAATCCTCTCTGGGACGTCAGGCCAGCGCTTCAGCTCATCAGCACAGTCAGGGGGGGGGGGGGGTCTCCGTCAACACACACGCACACACACACACCCAGATACATATGTGCGTTTTCCCACTCCGTTGTAAAAATCACGTGAGCCCACCATACACACACACACGGCCACACACACACACACACACACACACTCAAGCGCGCACACACAGACACACACAAACGCTAGCCTCTAACTTTTCCCCCTTTTATATCCAGCTCAGTTGGAAGTACACCTCCGTTGCTGTTGACTCAGGCAACATTAGATCTTCTGTCGTTACTGATGTTAGATTCTAATTGTGTCTACTGAGGCGATGTTTGTAATGTCTACTTTGGCGGGCGCGTCACTGGTGGAAGTGGCGGAAGCTACTGCAGGGAGGACGATGATATCGAGGTGTGTAAATTGAATGTGGAGATGGAGCAGGCGCGCGCGCGCGTGTGTGTGTGTGTGTGTGTGTGTGTGTTTGTGTGTGTGTGTGCGTGCAGTGTGGCTGATAGGGCTCCCCCTCACCCGCCACTTCCACTATTTAATTGCATGAAAGGGAAGGAGAGGAGATTGCAGGAGGCTGGTGATGGGAGCGGGGAGAATGGATTTAGAATGTATTAGTATTGGCAGCAAGGCGCCAGAGGTGGGAGGCTGCCCCGGGCCCCGTGGAAGTGCAGGTGAGCCGTGCCACCTCCAGCCCTGGCAGCCCCCCCCCCCCCCCTCCCCCTCCCCCAGCTCCCCCCTCCCCCACACTCCCTTCACATTATCGCTCTCACCTCGCTGAATGGCTCCACCCGGTACTAGTGATGCCCACACATGGCGTGGCTCAGAGTCGCACCCCCTTATCTAGATGTTTACAGGGAACAGCGATTTGCCACGCGCACACACTGCTGTAGCCGGACCCCACTGTTCCACTTGTATGTAACTGTGATTGGAGGCCCCCACTCACCTAATACATCCACCCACCCAAGGGGCCACCCCCCGTTGGGCCTGATAGTTCCTTGGCCCAGAAAAAGTGGCACAAATCGCCCCTGGAGTCTTAAACCTGGAGAAATGTTTTTGATGCTAATGCAGCTGATATCCTGGAAAGACGCTAGAGCGCCCCTACACAATAGGTGATATTGTTGACAGCCGCTCGTAGTGATTGAAACCATTGTCCGCGCCGGCCTTACCTCACAGGCATTTCCATGCAGTGTCTTTGTGTAACAGCATCAGTGTAACACATCCCCTTCCCCGCTATAGTCTGTCTGAGATGGAGAAGGGTCTTTACTTCATCCCCGCTGAAAGTCTCCGTGTTAACCGAGCCGCTTGTCAAAGAGCTGATAGTTGACTGACTGATGTTTTTTTTGTTGTGTTTTTTTGTTGTTGTTGTTCTAACAGCCTCTAACCACCATATGATGTAACCGGGAGAAACCTACCCTTTTCTTTCTCCGCTTTGTTTGCCAGATATGCGTGGATTTGGGTCATCTATGGCTTAGACAGTTACATTACATAAAATATTATCGGATCTTCCGCAAACACCGTTTGAGAAACACTCCTCCTCCTTTATCCAGGGAAGAGACGAGAAAGGGAAAAAAAACGGCGAGATTCTGGTGCAAATACCGACAGTACAGTAGCATTGCCTGTCTCTTTCTTCCTCCCTTCCCTGCAGGGCGTCTGCATGCTAAAGGGGCACTCACACTGTGAATAAGATTAGTCTGCCTCCAAGTGTACAACATGCTTACGCCACTTGACTTTGAATCAGTACTGATTTGGAGCATTGCTGGGTTGTTGCGGGCGGAATAATGCTCTGGCTGGGTTTACGCAATGGCTGTTATGGGGAGCCCGGCCTCGTCTGCATGCATGTTTTTTTTAGGCGGGAGCGGCATTTGGGATAAAGCCGTAAGCTGCTTATGGCCGTGGAGAGAGGTGATTACAGGGCCCACCTCCACGAGACTCGCTGCAAAGGCAACTTCTAGGCCAGTGTTGCCCCTCACTCCACCACGCCTAAAGAAATGTCACGTTCCATCAATACACACCAGCATGAACGCTCGCGCGTAATCTGTGGCCCTACTGTACATTAACACATCTGCATGCTGGTACAGTTAGCTACTAGCTAGCTTCGCCGTATTAGCATTGACGTTCTGCAGTACGTGTGTGTGAGCTGGTCTGTCTCGCCCTCCACAGACAATGTTCGCTTAGTGACGCGTCACACATAAAGGTAGCAGGCCGTTAAAGTATGAAACGTTATGACCCCACTGTGGAGGAACCCCAAAGACAGGGGGAAGATTGCATGCCGCAGATCCACAGCTTATAACCGCCTTTTCATTAGAGCTTAGTTCTGGTGGTAAACTGAGGGTGTGAAGACTGCCTTCAGGCCAGGAGATACAAACGGCCTTTCTGTCTCCCCTGTCTCTGGGCAGTGTGGTGTGGGGGATTGGCTATCAGTGACCCTGCAGTACACAGTGTGCGAGAAGCAGCTGGGTGTAATCTTATGTGCTGTGGGATCAGGCTGCAGTAGCAAACTTTCTAAAGCCACCACAATGAAACTGGACTGCTATAGCACCTGCGGAGCCCTAGCCCAAATAATGCACACCTGAACAGATTGGAGGCAACTCAATTAATGTCATTGACACTGCCAGTCAGGGCAGAAAGGCAGGTACGCGGCTTCTGTTGCTCTGCTTTGTTCCCAGACAAAAGGCTCCTTGACGTATTCATTCTAGAGTAGGGCAGTCTTTATGAAATGCAGGCCAAATAATGATTCATTGTTTAATCTAGATAGGCCTGTGTTTCTCTGCCTGATATTGCTCTCTGTGTATAGCCGCGGTGCTATTGAACTACAGACCTTCTGCAATGATTATCCAACTGATCCCAGTGACAGTAATAGGGACATTTAAATGTATTGTGTTATCTAACAATTGATTAGCTAATGGATTAACCATATCTGTATTTAATTTGAATGTGTGTTACTCAGCTATGCTGTTTATAAATGGGCGTATACAGTATAAATACATGTAACACATGCTTGGGTTTGTTTAATTTTATCTTCATGTATGTCATTCATTCTATATGTAAAAATGATTGCTGTTTCTATTTGACTTCATTTTCACATACTGTACACATAGTGCAACTTAAAAACCGCCATTACAATAGAAACCCTAACAACAGCTCTGGATGTGATTCCTGGGGCGTTAAAGGGGTAATTTAACTTAATCTCACCTGTTCTGTTGTTCTCACCAGGGAGAATCCTCAACAGGTTCTCTAAGGACATCAGCCACCTGGACTCTCTGCTGCCGTGGACTTTTGTGGACTTTATCCAGGTGAGTCTCACCTCGGCAGGTCTGGTCGCTTGCCACCACAGCGTGGGGAGGCCATTTCATGCCTGGCTGAACCTGCTTTGTGGTCCGGGTCCCCTAATCTGGAAACAATTACTGTAGGATTACCCGCCAGCGCGGCCCAGCGCCTGCACAGATTTAATAAAAGTGTGTGCACGTAGGCTGAGGGTGTGGCCCCCCCCCCCCCTCCAACAACACTGGCTGCATCTCCAGAGAATGTGTACAGGGACTTAGGGAGTGATTGGGAGAAAGGTACCAAAGAGGAAATAATGGTCATAGGAAGATGGGCTCGATGCGGGGGGGAAACCAAAGGGCAATCGCCACTGCTCAGGTTTGAATCCGCCGCAGACGTGACTTAAGCAGTTCTCCTTCTACCACTAGGTGGCTGGCTCAAAACTGGCAGTTAAACAGCCTCAGAATGAATGGACATCTATGGGAAAGACACAAACGTATTCTGTAGTAAAAGCAGAGCTGCTGGAAGGCAGGTGAAGGGGTTGATGTTGAGCTTTGTGCCCTTCTCGATATCCTCCACCGAGGCCTGGGTGCCAAGTGCCATCCTGACACAGCCAGGTCAGGTTACCGAATGCCAACGTGCCACCACGACAATCATCTCCCACGAAAGCCTGTGGAGATGAGCCTGCTCATGCACCTAGCGCCACAAAGAAGGGAATGTTCGGCACACAATTCGTGGTAGAGGAGCAGGCGTGGCTCCTTGGTTAGGTCCAAAGAATAGAACAAAGCAGCCCTGAAAATGAATCCACCCTCCACAATGCCTGAGTGATGTTTGTGGCAGATACCCATCTCACTGGAGACAAAAGCCATCTTAAATGCTGAAAGCACAAAAGATCATACCCACAAAAGCTTTTTGTCCAGTATAGTTCCCTCCATTTTGATAATAAGGTGAATAATGGCCAGAGTAAAATAATAACGTTGCGGAAGGCCCTGTAGGTCCAACTGAAAACCAGTGAAAGCAGACTAGGTCATGATGGAGAACAGGCTCGTGTTGCACATTCATACATGCTGTACAATGTATATTGTACAGCATGGATTTCCCCTACTTATTTAGCTGATAGAAGTTTGTTTATATGTTTATATTTAGGTATATTTATATATAGGTAAACTTAGGTTCACAAATTGGACATATGATTTTGTGTTGGGAAGAATGTGGTCTTTTACCACAATAGAACATTGGAGGCAATTGTGAGAGTGGACAAAGGTGTCATCATTTGGACAAAGTGCTTTTTGTTTGCGCTTCTTTCGGCCCTTGTTTGCAGGTGTCTTTCATGAAGCGCTCTTTAATGCTTTCAGGAAGGACATTTTTTACCCTTTTTATCTCAGTATTAGCGGGGACAGAAGAGATGTTGATCCCAACCATTGTTGCTCATTTGCAGAGGGACGTTTCCCCACCGTCATTGTTTAAATGGTTGTCAGGGTGGAATAAAGTGAAACTTCATAAACAATGCCCTAACTGGTTTATCTTTCTCTATGGGGAGAGGCCAGCTCTCTGTGGGGATTTGCATCAGAGCCAAGCCCTTTATAGTAGGGTAAGCACTTCCCTGCCCCTTAGCCCCCTGCCAATACCCGCCTAGCAAGGGAATTCCCCAAGCTGGGTGGACCTGCCTATGTCTCAGAAACCTACTTTTTCCCCCCATAAATTCATTAAGTAGTAATGTAGTATATTGTAAAAGAAGGTTTCTTTCTTGTCCCCATTTTATGGTTTCAGGGACAAAGACAGAAATGTCAATTAAAAACACCTCTGGCTCGGGGGACGGCCTGCTTTTGTGTGGACTTGACCTTTAAATCCTGGGTTGCCTCTATTTTCACAGAGGGGGCAGAGAAGCAGGGCAAGACAATAAGGGGTGAATACAGGGGCCTTTCTGGATTCCTTGTGAAGCCTCTTCACCAAGTCATTGCACTGGCTGAGGGATCTGTAGCTACAATTATTGGTCTCCTTAATGATGTGTTAAAGTATTATCAGTTTACTAGCACAATGATACCAGCTACAGCTAGGCCACGCATTCTTACATACTGGATATAGTTTTGCATGTAAGTGAAAAGGTCTAGTATAAACTATTGAAATGAGGGTGTGTTTTATTTGAGTGAGACTTATAACAGTATTAGTGGGTTATAAGATACACAATGCTGGCTTTAGGTAATAATGACAGCTGTAAAGGAGGAGAAGAGGGGGGTGTGTGTGTGTGTGTGTGCGCGCGTGTAATATCTGAAGACGCACACACACGCACACACGTGCACACACACACACACACACACACACACACACACACACACACACACACACACACACACAACAAA
>JAODUG010000014.1:3205390-3234963 GCA_027564795.1 Aphredoderus sayanus
ACACACACTCACACACTCTCACACACACACACACACACACACACACACACACACACACACACACACACACACACACAACAAAGGTGGCTATTGTTTGAAAACACTGGCGGGTGGATCGTTTTGTGAGTCTGCATTGTGCCACATTGTGTGTCAGGCCTCTTGTGTGGCTTTGTGGGATATGAGACGTGCTGACGTAACCGCGAGCGCTGTAGGATGGGATTTCACCGGTGCCTTTACCAGGCGGCTGACAGGAGCAGGGAAGAATTCACCGGCTCCAGGCACTACTACACATTCCAGGTTAGACTGGGACACAGGGTGGGAGATGGACCGCTTTGGAAATGTATATATGCGATAAATCCCCATCGGTCATTGTTAGCTGACAGTGCCATTGTCTTGCAGCATGAGGTGGAAAAACACAAACGTGACACTGAAAGCTGAGAGGCTGAGAGATGAAGTTTATATACAGTGCTTTGTATGTTTTCTTAAGATGGCAGACAGGTGGAAATACAGAACTGTACAAACAATCACATTTAATAAATAAATGAAGCTGGACAAACAAGGAGCAAACGCACGTGTTTACAAGTTTATGTTCGTAGGCCAGTGTGACTCGTAGCACTCAACCCCCCCGGAGCAGTACCACACACGGTCATGTGTTGGTGGGCATTGGTCAGCAGAAGCCTCCCCTGTGTGTATGTGTGGTCTCCCGTCATGTTGTGGTCTGACACCTCACCTGTCCTGACCCACTCATGCAGGGCTGGGGCCATGAGAACTCCCAGAATATAGTCTCCCCACTGGCCAGTGGGATCTGGGCTTTGTGTATGAGTAACTTCTGTAAGCTGTTGTTTGGAATCTACATGACCAAAATGTTTTTATTGTGGCGTTGAGAGAAAGGGAGGGTGTGAAGGATGTTTCCATGCACGTATATGAGGGCCAGCAGTTTTCTTCTCTTTTTTTTTTAGCTGGACACAAGTGATTTATAGGAGAGAGGGACAGAGGGAGAGCAGAGACTGCATTTCAAAGCCTTTCTCTTATTTCCAAAATGGGGGTGGGGGTGGAAATCAACAGCTTGACTGAGCCCAAATAAGTGACTTCTTTTACCTTTTCACAACACACAAAGCCCTAATCCAGGGACTACTTGAGCCACCAATGTAGACAGCGGCTGAGACCACCACAGTATGTGTCAGACCCTGCTCACCCGCACACAAAACACATTGACTGCCGCTTTATGAAGTGAAAACGGCCCAGAAAGGGAAAATGTGAAGGAGGTGTCCACAGTCATTTCTTCCAAAGAAAGGCCACAGCATCTGGACATTAAATGCTAAAATAAAGCCCGGTGGCAGGGCAGAATGGATTGGGTTAGTCACATTGTTCCAAAAGCTGAGTGGAACGGCCTTGTTTTGTTTCAGTACTACTGACCCCTACAACGTATTGTGCCACTCTGTCAGAGAACGTGTGGAGGAAAGAAATCCCAGCGATGACGAAGGAGTTTCTCTGGAGGAGTTTTCTCTACTCTTGTTCGTTCTCTGTAATTCACTTTCAGTTTTGTTTGCGCCTTTTTTCACAGAAGCGTCTTTTTGACCAAAACGAATTTTGCACAATGTCAGTTAAAAAAGGGAGAATGAAAAACAGTTTAAAAGAAGTATACTGACTACATATCCTGGGGGATGATCAATTTAATGGAAGTGTTTATTTTTTGCACTACTGAACAGTCGCTATCTGCGACAAACACAAATATAGCAATTAGATTACATTTCCATGTTTATTTGGACATCAAAGACCTGATAGTATCTCTTGGAAAATAAAGCAGTTGGGGTCAGCGGGGATCTAAATGGACCTCGGACACAGCAAACGTGCCCAGTTTGCCTGAATGTCTGAAAAGCCTGCGTGCAAAAGCTTTCTTTTCTTGCTAAAGAGCAATTAGTGGTAATTCTCTATTTAAACTGTTTGTATACAGAAGCTTTTATCCACTTTTATGTGCAGTGGGCTGTAGCTTGGGGAGTTGTCATTTCCTCCGTTTGTGTTGTTGTTTTTCTTTTTCCCCAGACGATGTGGATGTGGGCTAAGGTGTGTACGTCTGTATGGGGTGGGTGGGGTGTATGGTGGGCAGCTACTTATCCGACTCATCAGTGTATGGTGTGGGTGGGGACCATGGTGTTCCCCGATGCTGACACGATAAGCGCCTGACCGGGCACATGGCTCACATCAAACGTGGCCGCCATGGCGACAGCAGGCCCTGGGGAGCAGGAGGAGGCAACGCTCCTTGCTATTTCATGGTTCCTCTTCCTCCGGCTTCTCCTCAGATGACCTCCTCCCCCCTCGCCCCGCCCTGCGTCTGATAATGTTGCTCTGACCCGGCCCTTCTTCTGCGGCTCTACATAGGAGCGTTCGGGGCGAAAAGAAAACTCTAATTGAATCGACCAGGAACAGGCACAGGTCGACATGTCATGTCGCCTAGTCATCACTAAGCAACAACAACGGGAAGGTTCTACAGTATATCTGGTGGGGGAAAACATATTTGTTTAGTTAATATTCAAGCCCCCACCGGCAGAGGCAGGATAACGTGCTAGAGTGATAGCCCGCAAGGCCACATCTCCCTTTACAGTCCGCTAGCCTTCCATCAAGGCTAAGATTGAAACTTATGTACTGTGAAATTCTTGGGATCAGTTGTGCTCAGTAGCTTCCACTCGTGGCTTGATTGTGTGGGTTCTAGTGGCGCGATGGTTAGCCTAGTAACACCCTCTTATCTCAACTGTAAACGGAATGGAGTGGCTTTTCATCATAAAAAAGACACCGAAAGTGATCACCCTTAAATGTGTGCCTAAGCGTCTGATAACATCCTTAATTAAGGCGCTAAATTAAATTTTCATCTCTGTGGGCAAGTCGGAGACCATTGACGGTAACCGTGTGATCCTAATCTCTTCCTCTGAGAAGTCAGGTTGTCTCATATTTCAGGGACCCGGGTTTCAATTTTATCATCCATCAGTCCAGTGTTAAATATGCAGTGCTGCGCTGTGTACCTTTTCATGTTGAGAATGGCATTCATGTCAGCCACTTGACATACAGTATGAAGTTAAGAGGAGATTGTTGTAATTTGTTATAACCAGTGTTTTCTGCCACAGTCTTTCTATTCCCTGCCAGGTGGGGAGTAGTAAATATATGACATGGTAGTTACACAGATGCTTGCTATAAAAAAATACTGTACCCTTTCTTTTAACTTGTACTGTACATTGGCATTTGTATGCATTCCATGTGAAAATCCTAATGGGCATTTAAAAAACAACACATACTTAAGTACTTAATTAATTTGTTAACTCACCTAAAACAAACATAATTTTTTGAATTTGGATGGTTAGGATATAAGTTAAAATAAGTCATCTTGTTTTTTACTTAAGTGAATAGCTTTATTTATTTCTATATGTTTTTACATTGCTGTTTTTTTTACACTGTATCGTGAAAGGCAGAAATCAAATATATTATTAATATTAATAATTACTGGTTGCCATGCAGGTGTGACCGTGTTGTGGTGCCTCTAGTCTTGGCATCCGATAGCATGTGGCCAGAGGTCTAGATGTGTCAGGCAGCCATTAGCACCAGTGACGAGTCATTGTCTTGTTGTTGAGGGATGTGTGGTTTGGGTGTGCTGTATCAGACGGTGTGGTTCCCAGAGGCTCGGGCCAGTCACTGTGACCATGTCCGCTGGCTGCCTGCTCCACTCAGGGGAGCTTATTGGCCAGACTTGTTGAAGGAAAATCCCACGGGAGTCGGGGATACGAGCTGCAGTGGCCAAGTGGTAAATTCTCACCTGCTACTAAGTGAGAATTAGCGCCCTGACCTCTTCCCTTTCACACTGTGAGTCACACACCTTTTATCCCACAACCTGCTGTTACCTTACTGTACTGCAAGGAACCCGCACAAAAACAACTGACAGTTTCTCACCACCAGATGAGCAGACAGAATCCAACTCCACTGTAGCTGTTGTGTTGACCCTGCTGTATGTTGTTTCCCCCTCTGTCTCCTCTCCCGCATTCCAGGTGTTCCTTCAGGTCCCCGGGGTGATTGCGGTCTCAGCCGCCATAATCCTCTGGATCCTCGTCCCTGTTGTCCCGCTGCTCGTTACCTTCCTCTTCCTGCGACACAACTTCCTGCAGACCTCCAGGGACATCAAGCGGCTGCAGTCTACCAGTAGGTTTTTCGAGATATGTCCGCACGGGGAGACAAAGGCAGGGCACGGGAATGCTAATAGATCATTGAAGAAAATTCTGGCTATTAGCATAAAGGCTAAAGGTGGCGGCGGCCTATGGCTTGCCCACACACCGTTTTCTCAAGAGCCGGGAGTTCATGACATTGCGTACAATGGGACAAATGCCAAGTGGGCATTACTAGGCCATTTCAGGCCTTAGTTCATCTTTCCTTTTCTGGGCTGAGTGTACAGAGAAGGACAGGTTCTCTCTTCTTTCAACAAAAGTTTTATTAAAAGGCTCCCAGGAAACATTCAGGTTTTGTCTGGGGTTTAGTAAACCTAACAAATGTTAATAAAAGACCCTTCAGTGTCAGCTCTTTTCTAGAGGATATGGGGCATTTTAATGTTCACTTATAATATGATGCATTATTCATAAGCCGATTTATCAACAAAACACCTAAACACACTTTTTAACATTTATCATTTTTTATTCATTTCAAAAATAAATACTGCGTTTTAGACAATTGACTGCAGATACACAGTGTGCTGTATATGAAGGTCTTGTTTAGAAAAAAAGCTTGTGTGTGCATTTCATGACAAATTCGTGTTTTTTTGCACCGTATATTTCTTGTAGCTCGGAGTCCAGTCTTCTCCCACCTTTCATCATCTCTCCAAGGCCTGTCACCAATTCGTGCCTTCAAAGCTCAGCAGAGGTTTCAACAAATGTTTGATGAATATCAAGAACTCCACACAGGTTACAAGAAAATATTTTTCTTCCAGTGGGTCGAAGGTTCAGGGTCGTGACTTTGCAATTCCCACCTAAAGCTAATACAACTATAAATGCTGACTTTTGACACTGTTACAATAAATAAAAATAAAGAAAGTTATGAACGCTTGTGTTGTTGACAGAGGCATGGTTCTTATTCCCGACAACTTCCCGATGGCTTGCCGTCCGTCTGGATGGGATCTGCTCAATATTTGTCACAATAACGGCCTTCGGCTGCCTCTGCCTCAGAGACAGTATGTTGCCATACAGTGCACACACATGCAGGGAACTATGTTCAAAACATACGTGTAGGTCTTTGTGTGGTAAGACCCCCGTGTTTTTCTGTACAGACATGGATTCGGGGGCTGTGGGCCTGGCTCTGTCCTACGTCTTGACCCTCGGCGTGTTCCAGTGGGGTGTCAGACAGAGTGCTGAGGTGGAGAACATGGCAAGTGTACTGTAAGGGTAGTATGTGATGTTATAAACTCAACAAAATGATTTGTTGTTATCATGTGTTATCTTATGTGCCACACACAATTGCATTCATGCCATTTTCAGTGATGGTTGTCCCTTTAATAATTCACTAAAGAAGTTTTGCAAGTCATAAGAAATCTCATGATAAATCTAATTTATTGCAGTAAGATAGCTTACATTGACAGCTAGTCCAACACTGGTGCAATATTACTCCTATTTTACAGTTTAAAACAATTACCTTCTTTGAAACAGAGGTACGGTTTTTGTATTGTACTAAAAACATAAATAAACTGTGTACAAAATTGTTTGCCAGCCCCACTATGAAATGTGTTTGTAGATGTCAAATCTGTGGAGAGAGTAGTGGACTACACAGAGCTTGAGAGGGAAGCACCCTCTGGGGGACCAACGAACAGCCTCCGTCTGATTGGCCCGGGAAGGGCTCCATCACATTTGACCGAGTCAGCTTCTCCTACAGCACCGACGGGCCTTTGGTCCACCCAGACCTGACTGCTGTCGTCACAGCCAGAGAAAAGGTACTCCTCACTGTTCCCAGGATTTTGGCGTGACCATCCCATGACTGGAGGCGTGGCGGCCCTCTTTCTTATGCGGCATTATTTCTCAACTGAAATATTAATAAGACACCGCATTGTGCTGCCGAATCTCCGGGTCTAAACCGTTTGTGATTCATGGAATACATATCATGTAATTAAGACTGTTCAAGTGGATCTCCATTTGCATTCTGACTTACCTGACGGTGACTATTTATTCACTATGGGAGCGAATGAGACAGAGACAGAGAGAGAGGAAGAGGAAGAGGAGGTTGCAGGGAGAGGCAGGCAGGGAGAGATGGTTGAGGATGATTGAAAATGTGTTTAATGCAGGGGGTGTATTTTGCATGGCTACGGTTGGCCAGGGCGGCTGATTTCACAATGGATGGGTTGATAAGTGGAGGCCCCGGCTTTGACAGCCCATGGGAGGGATCTCCAGCACTTGCCGTCGGGGTGGTGGTGATGTGGGGGGGAAGGGTGATGAAAGGCTTTGTGCATCCTGACATCTCCTCCCCTGAGACCCCTTGGCAAGGCAGCCTGCACCCACAGTACCAGGGTTGTTCTGACCCCAGCTCTTGCCACAAACACATTCGTCAACACACAACAACGCACAATTGCGATGCCGCCGAGTTATAGCTCGGTCCCCAGTGAAATGGGGGCAGAGACAAACCCTGGTTTGGGAACCCGGTCTGGGAAATCGACAAACCCAGATCATGGCCTAAGGCTTAACATAAACACGACAAGTGATGCTGAATTTCTGCTCCTGTATTTCAGCATAGATAAATAGCGGTTGTACAGTGTGGTCCCCAGATTGCGTTTAGATGTGCCTTTTGTATTCATTTCATTGTGAACTGAGAGGGCGACAGAGTACATCCGATTGGCCTTTTGCTATTTTCATCTTTTCAGCCGTCTCGGTTGAAGCATAACAGAGTGGGATTGATCCACGCATAACAAGGGTAATAGCATGAGCAGACACAGCGCGAAATGCATACATTACGATTGTATCTAATACTGACATACAGGCAGGCCCTCTCTTTTTAATGTCACCGAGCTTGTTGGCGCTGTCGTTAACAACCGATATGACAGTGAGGATATTCTCCTGAAGAAAGAGGAAGTGCCTATAATTCACTATTGAAGCCCAGGGAAACTACAGCCAGGCAGAGCATCACCTCAGACTAAATATTCAGACACTGTGTCTGTAATTTGATTCCAGTGAAGCATGTTTGATAGACCTGTAGATGCAGTATTTCCTGAGAATGTCATGCGACACCTCACAATAGTAGGATACAGTGAGGGCAGCGAACCGTTTAGACGAAGCATGGTAAAACATATCAGAGGTTCTGGGATGTGGTGAATAAATAAAGAAGTATTATTATTAGCAGTGGATTGTTGAAATTTAAAATGAGAGGATGGACAGGAAAGACTCAAAAATCATTCAACTTCAGAAGTTTCGTAAGGAAACCTTGATTATAATAGTTTATACACAATAATTTCAAACTTTCATAAACTTGTAATATTGTAGTGTGACTAATCAAAGTTTAGCCCAATATATTATGCTCCTGTCTTGAATAATTAAGTTCTACAATCATCTTGAACAGCATCTATGTAGGATGAAATGAAACAGTAGCTATTTAGGTCAATAAACTACATTAATCACATTGAATCACTAGAATATCTGTTTAACAGATGCGGACATGCCGCCTCAAGCGTATTATCCACCTTAACTTCAAGTCATTGGACTGCACGGTGCAAAACTGGATTAATTTATTTGTGGAAATTAATCATTACACAGTTTTATAATAGCTCCTTCACAGAATTGAATCCACAAATCTCTGTATCTGTTGATTAGACCCTACAACTAAAATGGTTCTGCTTTTCATTCTAATATTTATTTTTGAATTGTTCTTAGCCCTAGGATTTTGTAAAAGACAAAAATAGCATTATCAGTTGTTGTCATTGCAGATTGGCATTGTGGGACGCACTGGCGCTGGCAAAAGTTCCCTCATCTCCGCCTTGTTCTGTCTGGCAGAACCCGAGGGCACGATAACAATTGACTGTTTTCTGACTTCCACACCCTTCGCCAGTAAATGTCTATCATCCCACAGGTATCCTTTTTGAGACATAGACATTTTTTCTGCATTCTCAACTGCTGTATCTTAGCAGGTGACACTTTATACAGCAACTAAATCCTAGTGCCAGATCAGATAAGCCAAAAATAGATCTACAAACATCTCCTAGATATCAAAGAGGAATTAAAGTCGATACTACTGTATAAACCTTCAAGACAGTATACTATGTTGTATTGTGTGACCCTGTTTGGGAACTGGTCAAGTTCTGTAGTGAAAACAGTATTCAATCAGGCTCTGTATGTCTGCCATTGCCGAGACAGACACTGTCAAGATGAACACTGGCAACAGAAACCTTCACGCCCTAGCTTTCTCTTTTCCTACGCCTGTTCTTTTTTCTTTCTTTCTCTTTTTTCCCCCCCAAAGCTAACACGACTGAGGAAAAATTACTGTCGTCACTCAGGGGATTTCTGAAAGTGAGACAAACGGATGCCTTGAGACAGTTTAACTTTATTTCCGCTTGTTGAAACTGATACGGCATTAAGAAAATGCCAGCCCGCGGCTGAGTGTCAGCTGAGTGGAGGGAGGGGGAGGCGACTCCCACGGCCTGTGCTGTGAAGAGAGCAGTTCCCCATCCCTGACAGAGGATTAGCCCTCTACCCCCCAAACATGAGAAAGCTGCTTAGGAGAAAGTCTTCCCCATCCCCGCCGTCCCTTCGCACCAAACGTCAGTTAGCCCAAGTCTCCTGAATTTGTAGGCTGTAGCCAAGATGCCCGAAAACAGGTTCATTAATGCTTTGATATTTTTTCTGGCATCGCAGCAACTTCAGATGAAGTTCCACCCAGCGTTGCAAACTTCCCTGAGATGGATATGATTTACGTTTGATGTGAATTTGTTTACTCTACACTTGTTTTGCCCTGCTAGCGGGAGAGAGTTGCGTAAAAGTGGCAGGCTAGGTGTTTAGCTTAACTTAACAGCTGTGTAATGTACTGGATATTACTGAGATTATAGGAGTTGTTAGTACCACTATAACTAGGAGCATGCATACAGTATTTACTCTGTGACACGTTCTTAGTTTTAAAAACCTTGTAGGAGGTATCTATTGGAATTAAACACCTGAAAAGTTGTTTCATATTCTATCCCTATATCTCAAAGTTAAAGGGATATTCAGTCACCCTTTCAAACTGAAAGTATATTTTAGGTTATAAGATGCTTTTTAGCATATGTTGTGGTGTAGTCTTCAGATACTGAGATGTACCCTATTTTATGCATTGGTAGCGAGAAGTTAAATTATTTGCCTACATGCTGATTTGGTTATGGATAACCTTTTATTAACTTTTGCCATAAAAAAAAAAAATCCATTTCATATTATATTGAAATATCAGGGATGATTGAATTGAAAAGAATTATGTGGCAAACTGACTGCTTGGAATTGTTAGAGCACATAATCGGTCTATGGAATGCTGTGTTCACTTTTTTTTCCCCAACCTGAATCCTCAATTAAAGAATGTCACAAAACTTCAATTGGGACTTGAGCTGGCTTAAAAACAAGGTGTTCTTCTGGTGACAGAAGGAAAAGCTCATAGAAAGTAAAGAACTGTAACATTCTGTGGCGCAGGAAATAGGGATAAACTTCTGAAAGCGTAATATTTTGTGGGTGAGATCAATTTCAGAAGTTAATATTTTGCGGGTGAGATCAATTGGAAACTGAACTCACCGGCAAAATATTAAACATCTGAAAGCTTAATATTTTGCGGGTGACATCAGTTGGAAACTGAACTCCTGAGTTTCAGGTCTCACGTGAAGGTCTGCTGAGACTTGCATTTGTGGTGTTGGCCTATGTGGCTGTATCTTTACACTGCAGTGCTCTAACAGCATTTGTTGTTGATTGATCCTGCCCCACGTTATAGTGGCGATCACGGTCGGTGCCTTTTACTGTCGATAAGGTGTTTTCTTAAAACACACTAAGAGCGATAGTCTATGAATAATAGTCAGTTACTCTCTCCTTTACTCTAGGTTCAATCCTGCACTTGTCTGGTGAACATTCTTATCTTGATATGAGGTCAGTTTAATGTCCTGGGTAAGCATGATTTATCACATTGACTTAGCTGCATAGAGGACACAATGGCTCCCTGACAGTTGTGGAAGTGGACTCTTGACAGTTGCATGCTGCCCTGCTTTATCTCTATTGCCCTTAAATGCCCATTCACAGTTGTTAATGTATTTTAAAATGGTTATTATGTCCATTAAAGTGTCATAAATTCAGCGGCGTGCTGCAGAATATAGTCCCACTGTATTTCCTTATTGATAAAAACAATGACCATATGCTGTGAAAACGAATACAGTTATATATTTATTCTGTGTGCCTTTCTGTCCTGCTTACAAGCAGGCAGACGAGGCCCAGTAAATGTGTTCAGTGAATCGCTGAAATGCAGGAACTGGATATATTTATGAATAACTATCTGGCCTGACATGAGGAAATGTAGACCTGCTTGTGTTTATCAGGTTTAGAGCAAACACAGGGACACACTGGAGCCCTGCTGACAGGCTGGCTGTTTCCACTACACTGTAATAAAAGGCTTTATTTACTCTCTTAAAGATGGCTTGTGTGGCTTAACCGTGATACAGGTGTGAGGCTCACCATAAATACATATCCAGGGATTCCTCGCTGTCTGAGATCTGAGGCTGTCCTTTCGTAAACGCTGTATACTGATGTGATAAGTCCTCCTGAATGTCAATTTTGTATTTGACTTGGCATAGCTGTTGCTTTTGGCACACATACTGTATTAAACACACTTTTACAGCAAGCATGGGCCTATACCTTTTGCGGTAACATTGATAGCACCATTATATATTCAGATTTTGAATTCCGACAACCACAGCACTACCTCTGGTTTTCCAAGTGAAAAGATCAACTTATTGAGGCACGGTTCTGCTGGTTGAATAGGGGCTCCTTAGTGTAGCGGGGCCTTTGTGAGCGTCTCTCCCTCACACATAGCCTCGCGGCCTTCCATAAAGCCTGTCTTAACCCTTTCATGCATCCTGTCCTCGTCATTATCTTAACTGGCCACGGCCTTCTCTTTCTATATCCATCCATCCCCAGGACCCGGTTCTCTTCACAGGCACCATGAGGAAGAATCTGGACCCTTTCAGCCAGCACACAGATGAGGACCTGTGGAATGCACTCCAAGAGGTACTCCAGCGTGGCTCTGAATGATTCCCCCCTCGGCGGCCCAGGGGGGGATCCCTCTGTCCCCCTGCACAATGCTGCTATTCAGGCTCCCTGCTCACCACAAGTCATGGGGGGAAATCCCATTAGGGCCGTGGGGCCCAGCTCAATGTGCGGCTTGTAACTGGGACCCATTGAAAGTGCTGGGGGAGATGTGTTTGGGCAGTCAGGCCAACCGGGATGAAGGTTCCCCCCACAGTGAAGGGCTCCAGCCCCTAGTTCTGCCTCTGAATGGGTTTGGTGGCCTGGATTAAAGCTAGAGGCTGGCCACAAGGGAGCACTGGCCAAGGTCATCAGTAGACCTGGCCCTGCATTGTGCCTTGCAGTTAATGGGTGTGTTTAGATGGCTCTTTAAAGAAACCCCCGCAGGAGGCCTTTATGCAGGCGTAATGAAGGGCTGGGGTCCTGCTCTCTTGCCCTGCAGGTGCAGCTGAGGTCGGTGGTGGAGGAACTCCCCGGTAAGCTGGAGACGGTCCGGGCCGAGTCGGGCTCCAACTTCAGCACGGGCCAGAGACAACTGGTGTGTCTGGCCAGGGCCATCCTGCGCAAGAACCGCATCTTCGTCATCGATGAGGCCACAGCAAAGGTTGACCTGAGGTCAGAAGGCACTAGAATCTTAAAGTCAAACAGTTAAAATACTGTAGGGTGGAATATTCTATTTATTCAAACCTGAGGTTTAGGTCCAGGCATTTGTACAATGTAAACGTAGATAGCAGCATTAATGCTTTCTTCCAATTATCCAGCGGTGGCACCCAATATGATATCTTTAGTGCAGGAAGTTGTTCTTGTGCCCACCTTACCCCAAAAGTGACGCGCTATGCCTGCTGGAACAGGCCCATTTCACACCTATACCTACTTTATATCCAATTTAGACTTGACAATCAGTAATAATTCCAATGTGACTGATAGTTCCAATCACTGGCTGATTGATCACACATTAAAGTATAGATACAATGTACACTAAATCCTTAATAATAATATGCTAAATGTAATTAAGGGGTCTCCAAAAGCCTGCACAGTTACACGTAGCGTGCTGGAGATCAGACATTGCATTGTGTCAGGTAGAAACTCAGCATTTGTTTCTAAAGAGGTGTTGTGTTCCTCTGCTCTTCTAGAACCGACGGACTCATCCAGCAGTACCGTCCTCACCATTGCTCACAGGCTCAACACCATCATCGATTGTGACAGAGTACTGGTAAAAACAGTGAGGCACCGTTAAAGGTCCTGCAAAACAAAAACACCTCTTCCTTCAATGGCATTCGGTGCTCCCTCAGAAGCTCCGCCCCCAACATGGGAAGCACATTGCCAAGGGGCGGTCCGCACCACTTTGTTTGTGTTGCTATTTACAAAGCCAGGGCTGTGTACAGCAGGAACACGGATTATTATTTTTCAGCGCGCCAACAGAACGGTCATCTAGTGGACCGTGAGTAGATATTTACTGAAGTTGACAAAAAGTATCTTAAAATCGCTTCCTCCGTCGTTTAGAACGAAATTGTGCTACATGTATCTGCCGCATTGTGCATTTAATAGTACTGTAGAGACCTGCCCAAAGCGCTACGTTGCACCTGTCATATACAGTAGTACCAGTAGTACCAGTAGTACTGCTTGCTTCTTTCCTGGTGTGGAAGGCCTTTGTTGGCGTACAGATGCAAAGCCCCCCCCACCCCAACCCCCATTGTTTCCAATGTGACCCTGTCTGCTCCAGCCCAGGGTCAGCATGCGCTCTTGATCTTTGGCCCCTGCCTGCCACTGCCTGCGGAGGTGCCAATTAGTGCCATTTGTGGCAGCGTTTGTTTGCCGCCCGTGAGGACAGGAAATGACCTGTTGGCCGTTTGGTTACTAAGAGGGCTGGGGGGAGAGGCCAAATATCGCACAGCAGGGACGGTTCCACACCTACACTTGTGTTAAATGCCCCCAGATTGTCATGCTGTCCGGTACAGCCAATGGGGGACCCCTTACGTTTGAACTGAACTGTCTCGTCCGCGTTTTAAGCGGCGCCGTAGTTTATTTGAATAGCAAAGTGCTCTTAAAGAGACACCTAACTGTGCAGCATCCCAGCTGTGGATTATGTCGGCTGCTGCAGAATTCTCCTTTTAACACTAAATACCGAAATGAGGCTTAAGTTGTTACAAAGCGTTGGCAGTTGTAACGGGATCCCTCTTGTTTGAATTTGTCTGTGATATAATGGCAGTCCTTTCTATCCTGCTGGAAACGGCAGTATTCTTTGTGTGGTTTACATGGCATGTGATGACAGAGAAATGATGGTGGCAATTTTCAGGCGTGTGCCGAGGCTATGATTGTTGGCTTCGACTGAGGACCACCCTTGAGCTGCTGAAATGCCTGGATAAATGCACGGATAACAGCCTGATCTCCTGTCTGTCAGTGTCAGCGTACTTCACTTTCACCCTGTTAACAAGCCGTGCTGGCCCCGCTCAAAACGCGGGGCGCGAGTGTTTGCTGTCGGCATGAGTCACAATAAATGGATGGTTGCTAGGTGCAGAGGACTAGCGTTCCCCTTCGGCTTGCCTCACTCAGCAGTCAAACAGCTGAAACGTTAGTTTATCAAGGAGTAAAGTATACAGGTGGTGGCACACGCCCAGGTCTGTGTGTGCTCTTTGGTGATTGCAGGTTCTGGACGCTGGCAGGATCCGGGAGGATGATGAGCCATATGTGCTCCTCCAGAACCAGGAAGGGGTTTTCTACCAGATGGTCCAGCAGACAGGCCTGGCTGAGGCTGCCTCCCTGATCCACACAGCCAAACAGGTAGCCACACCCTCGGGTGTCCCTGGCGTGGTGAACCCTGCCCGGCCTTGGCTCACTAATCCCAGACTCTCCTCCGAAATGACACAGTTAAGGGGCAGAATATGTGCCCAGCTCCGTCAATGGAAAGACGCTTGATTATCATTTTAATTTAAAGTGCCTACTTGGAGCATTGCTATACACCGTAACATTAATTTCACCAGAGAAATTGCCCCTTTGTAGATTTACATCCCCCGATGTTATCAAAGAAGCCGCCGTATAATCTTTCTTTCCCAAATGTAATATTGAGATCATTTGAGAGATGATTCCAGAAAAGCAGCTTTCTTTACAGTATATCTATTTGGAAATATTGGGTTTAACTTCATCGTGATTTGGGATAAACTTTCTATGGGGATTACTGCGAAAGAGAATGTCCATATTTCTTCCCTGTGAAATTCATTTGTGGTGTATTTTCCCTTCAGACACTCTGCAGATAAGAGCCGCCTATTCATTGTTCAATTCAATTTTTATGTGCATCTGTCTGCGGCCACAGATACCATATTGCAACTTCAAACAGGTCTTTGTGAAATAAGAAAAAGTAGGCATCATTTCATTTTCTCTCTGTCCCTCGCACAAATTTATCAGAAGAACTGTATCTCCACAGCCAGAGAGTGAAATGGGTGAAATACTGATTTCAAAGAGTCAGCACACAGTGGTATTATTTGGTATTGCCTTAACCTGCACACTGGCGGATTGGTAGTGACATTGTTCGAGCCCTTGCGTTTCCTCTCTGTATTGTAGGGGGACTCTCCTTAGATTACAGGAACATCCATAACTGTCTGACACCTCTTATTAAATACTGAGTCTGTTCACAAGTTTTTATAGTTGTCAGTCAAGGTTTAAATATGAATTAATCTGATAAAAGCCTCTAGCACCAGAGCTCACTGTATTATGTACTGTAAATCTGGTGCTGGAGCTGACTTGTTTTAACCTGAATTGTCCCATGTTCATGAAGTATCGAAGTTAGTTTGTCATACAGTAGTCTCTTTGTAAAACATTTTTGCCATGGCTGTTTGAGTCCAATTGGCCTATTTACAATTTGTTGTATCATTCAGGTAACAAGTCACTGTTGGAAGAAATACATTCTGTAGATAATTTAAATGATTATCTGATATACATTCCCCTCTGAATTTCACAGTTGTTTCATGACTAAATAAATCACATTTGCATGCTCCAGCGGGTGACAAATCCTTCATCCAGGCTCAGGATTTGTCATAAATCAGACTTTAGCAGATTTCTGCTCAGATAGGACTGTGTATTTGACGGTTTTGACACTGTTTCTACTGATACTGTTGCAGGTTTACATGAACAGAAGCCACCCTGGTCTACCCCGTGGGGTGCCAGATGTGCATCGAGCCACAGAGAGCTGTGTCATCTTTGATACGTCTCTTTGACAAGCTGGAGAGTGCAGTCATTGACACCCAAAGACCTTTACCTTTATCAGGTGACCCAAGCATATTGTTCCTGTACTGCAATGTCTATTAATCAATCTGGCCTACTATTTTATATTTTGATTTGATCAGCACTGCACCTCAGTCTGTTACAAATAAAGAAGAAAGTGTCTTAAGCGGGTGGGATTATTCTAGTATTTATTGATTACACTCCATGTTTATGTATGTGCTCTGGCCTCTTGGGAAGCTTCAATCTTGCACTGATGCTTATAAAAGTTATGATATTGAATGTTTTGTGCAATACATTATATTTAATGTTGCTAAAGTTATACAAGCAAAGAAGGAAAACAAATCTCTGAATGTGAATGCACATGAAGACACGTCAAACAGTTTGGACTTGGTGGGCCTTGTGCGGAGAATACATCCATCACAATTGAACTGTGTTAATTGAATTGTGTCTTTAAAATTGGATTGGTCTTCTTACACTGAAATGGCTGCTGTATGACGCTAGTTCAGCTGTATCGCTACCTCAAGTATTAAATGGCCACATTGGAGAGGGGTTCCCTGTGAAAAGCAGTTAAACAAGTCACCTATCAGCAAAGGACAATGTAAAGCATAATGTGCTTTATAATCTTGAATCATCAAAGACGTGACAGTAGTTCGCTAGTATTATTTATCATTGTTGTGTTTCAGTTTCAGTGTTAAAGTTATTCATTCAGTGTTTGGTTTTGGTGCAGTACGTGTACATGTTATTGTTTTATAATAGCAGTAGAGGAGAAGTTATAATGAAGTTGAAATACTACATTTCTGTGTTTTGGGTGTAATACTTCTTTTTTTATATAAACTGTGTACATACAACATCTACACAAAACATTAAGACAGAGCTTGAATGTACTTCAAATAAATATGATTCCTGCAATATTTCCCGACAACTGCAATAAACATTTTAAATATTTTATTTCATAAATGTATTTTGCTTAGGCAGCATTGCACTGATGCACATGCTAGGTTCTGCATTTGCTCATAGTTGCTTGAATATTGTGTTTTGCTTCAAGTCGGCAGTTTAACCAGACTAAACCATCATGCTACTCATTGGTAAGTGATTAGGACAAAACATTCAATTGATTACACTTGGGTGTCTGGTGATTTTTAGACTGTTTTTCACCCATATTATCTGTTTTGTTTTGGACTTTTTGGGAACTGACGTTGTAATTACATGATAGTGTTTTCACCATGAGCTCAATTAGAAAAAGAGCTGCATCACTCCCCTTCAGAACGACAACAATTAGAGTCAATGATTCCACACTGAGAGCGGGCTGTCAGTGAATTTTGCTTGGTAAAGATGGCAGTATTTAACCAGGGCTCAGATTTGGGTCGTGAACCAGGGGCCATTAGTTCCTTTTAAAGCTGAGTGATTTACACAATTCATTACAGCCAGTGAATCTTCAGCCAGCGTCATATTAAATGGTTACTTACTCTCAAATGGCCTCTTGGGAGTTGAATTGTTGGGTTGCGAATAGATTAAAGTTTACATTGAAAGGAGAAATTGAATTTAGAGGTAATCAATAGCATAATGGGCCGGTGAGAGGAGCCCGCTGCCTGAAATGAAATTACCATATTTTTAATCTTAATTTTCCACTCTGTTTATCTGACAGTGTGGATGTGCAATCCAAACAGATAATGAGAGAGTGGGATATTGACAGTGGGGGTCCTCTGGAGTGCTTGTTTCAGTGATTAAACACTGTGATCTGTGATTACTTTGTGTCGGGTGTCAGGCTGGCAGCCCCGGCCCAGTGAGACGCCGGCACATAGCAGCTGGAGCGCCGTGGGTCTCCAAAGTGCTAATGCACCTGACACGGCATTGACAGCATGTTAAAACCTATCGGGGACTGCACGGCACGGCGGCCTGCCACAATAGCAATACTCAGGCGCTATCTACATCACAAGTCAGCATATATCCTCTCTGCTCCTCCGTCGATAACAGCCACCGTAAGAATGGCAACAACAAAGTTTCCACAATAAGTATTATTAAGCGGATACCTTGCCATGCCTATCATAATGGGACCATTTTGAGGCATTTTAAGACACATGAATGGGTGTGCAAATAGCAATGTTGGCAACGTAGTGCCGATGGTGCTTTAGTAAATAGATGCCTCAGCAATGGAAAGAGAAACCAGGCCGGCCAGACAATGTAGCTAATCCAAAATGTATCAAATACGAAATGAGAATGGGCACAATGAAGTAGTGAATGAATTGTCGGATGAATTTAAACAGTTTCAGTGGGACCATCCACACTTTAAGAGAGAAGTGATACTGTACCTTATGTTGACTGATTTGAGTATGTGATAGCAGTTGAATTCAGTTAAAGGTATTGTATTGTCTGTTGAGTGAAGAATAGTGTTTTATTGTCTGTTGAGTGAAGAATGATGTAACAAAAGTTTGTGTAACAACTGAAAGCGCTGTAAATTGTTAAACTAACTGAAAGTGCTGGGATGTATGAGATCTAATTTGTTGTGTATTACTATAGGACGTTGACATGGACATTTTGGGTTGGAGAGACAATAATGTTTCTTAAAACTTCATGCAAGCAGTTTCCTTTGTCATGGATACCGCTGTTTGACAAATGGAAACAAATTGCGTGGTGCACACATCTGAATGGCAGGGAGCCTGAAAGTGTCAAACTTGGAGCTGAAAGATGTTCGTGGGCATCTCAAACCTGACTGATCCCGGCATAAAGTACTTGTTGAAGACAAGGAGAGAGGGAGAACAGGGATTTTCGACAGGCTGCAGTGAAATTAGGAGAATTGACTATGGCGGCTTTGTTCCCGGCTGGTGACATGCAGTCGGGATGGGGGATTGGGAGGGCGTGAGGGGGCTGTGGGGAGACGCAGGCAGTTCCCCAGAGACTACACACTCAGCCTTTCTAAAGTGACTGCAAGCTGAATATCTGACAAGTTCCCAAGGCCCGACTCTACTCTCCCTGTGTAGAGATCAGAACACAAACAGGTGCAACAAATACAGTAGCACCTTCCAAGATACATAAGGTGACACTGGATACACTGTGATAGAAAATGGCTTTTCATCTATTTAAAAATAGTTTTTTACCCTCTCAATGCAGAATATGTTTAACAACCTAGTTAGACTTAGTTTGCCCTGTGACAGGCTGTGTACAACTTAGAGAAATAAGAACTACCACATGTGGACTTGTGTAGAAGTTTCCTTTATCGTGTATTTGTCACTGTAAATAAACACCCTACCAGCACACACACGCACATTATCTCATATTCATATGGTCAAATTAACATGGTCTGTTATGCTGGCTCAGCGGTTCATTGCCTGTGTCAAACTGACCTGACAGACCAGACTAATGCCAGTACCAGAAATAATTATAAGTCACCAGTGTAATTGGTGTTCCCCTGACTGAGGTTGTACTGCTTGTTGAACGATGTGGAGTGTGAATGGAATAGTTCATTGCAGGTTTGCTCTCAAACAAACTGTCTCATCCAACTATAATTTTATTTTATTTTATTTTTTTGCTTATAATGCGTTGCTTATAATCAGCAGTCCATCCACAAATGTTTGCCACATTTGTAAAGCATCACACCCCATTATTTAGCGAGGAAGCTGACACACAAAGGCACCATGGGAACATGAACGGTCTTTACCTGGTCCCACTACTTTGAAGAGGCTAATGTGGCTCTTTGAAAGGCTACTAAATAGGAAAGGCCCTTGCATGCTTTAGCCCTAAATCCCGGGCATGCTCTGTCACCTTAGAAAAATGCCGTTTGATTCTTCAGATGCGGGAGAAAGAGGCAAAGTGGAGGGCTAGACAATAGCAGAGGGCTTATCTCATCAGTAAATAAGGCTTATTGCTTAAAGCTACAAAAGGGAATGCTTATTGGTGATGTCATCCCTTTGTGGAAGATTGATGAAGCTTGAGGCAGGGGACATAGTGTGTGTGTGTGTGTGTGTGTGCGTGCGTGTGTGTGCTTGTGCGTGCGTGCGTGTGCGCGCGCGTGTGTGTGTGTGGGATGGAAAGAGGGCTTGTGTGACGAGAGTTTTTAACTTTTGCCCGCGGATCCTGATATGATTTAAAATGTATGGCATATATTTTAACCGCTGCTGCAGTTAAATTGCACTGTTTGGTAGTGGGCTAACCTAGACGCACTTCAAAGTTCCACCTGGCCAGGGGGCCTTTCTCCTTGGCCATGAGAGAGTGGTCGGTGTCCTGCGCATGTAAACGTGCAGCATTGGCTGAAGGCTGTGGGGGAGTGGGGGGAGGGCAGGCAGCCTATGTCCCGCGCGAATGCCCAGGCTGCATTTACGTGGGTCCAAGGGCCCACTGTGTCTTTTTCGGGGTTACTTTCTCATCATTTTCCCTAATGTAGAGACCCACAGGGTTGGTGGCAAGCTCACAATGCAGCCGTTGTATGGTTACTGTCAGCTCTCTCAAATAAGGCTTCCTGTTCATTAGACTTCTTTTCACCTCCGCACAATGAGCCGGCTTTGCAGCAATAGTGAGTCGACGCCCATCTCTTCAATGCCATGTGAATAGTTCTAAATAGTGTTTATGCAAGCCATTGTTGCCCATTGTGTGTCCAGTCTTAATGCACAGTGATTTGCCTGCTTTTGTAGCCTGGGATACATTATCTTGCCTATGTGGCTTCAGATGCATGCCCTGCCTTTCAGCCAGTAAACAGTCTAAAAGTTAACTCCCCATGGACAATGCTGGGAGATCCCCGATAAAGTGGGACATAGTATACTAACTGGCCCATTTCATGTAGCGCTGTAATTAAGCAAATGGCTTCCGCTCCTTTTAGAACATGGCTACTTCAACCAACTACTCATTGTCTTCTGCTTAAAGGGAATGACTCTCACGCTAATGTTATCATACTATTTGTAATTAAGTCGGAATGAATTGCAATGATAAAATATTCGGAAAAGGAAAAGTTAAACATTGCCTTTTAAAGAAGTTTTTTAGGTCATCTTCTATGTTTATCTTTAAATAACTATGGTTGTTTATCTATTGCTTAGAGATTAGATTGGCATTATCTGCTGCATGCCTGGTGAGGAATGTTTTTACACAGGTTTCATGTGTCTTTATTCTTCAGACCGTCATTGTGAAAATGCAGGTATAATTCAGATAGACAGCAAGGTGGATAATCTGACACACATTGCCATTGAACTATACAAACTTTAAGATAATGTCAAAATGATACGTCGCATGATGGAAGTTTAATATCTCACAACTTCCATCAGTTACACTGACAGGGATCACAGCTCTTTTTAAAATGTATGTTTGTGTCATAACTTCATTGGGTAGCAGAAAAGATTTCTGTAAAAGGAAAACTAACGTTCTCTGTTCAGTGTGCAAACCTCCTTTATATTCATTTTAATCAGATACAGTATCACAAAAGTCCTGTTCTGGGCTTTGTTACTAAGTTAACTGTTTGGAAAGATGTTTTCAGAGCACTTGAGCTGTATTCTGTTTTAAATTGAGTCAATTTTGATTTGAAGATACACTTGTGTTTTTTTGTGTTTGAAGGTTGCCAACAATTGGGAAAGAAAAGAATGAAAAAGAAAAACATGAAAATGAGAGAACAGTCAGATTGGAGATATTTTTCCCGTTTGTAACATTGTTCTAGAGAACATATTGTATACATCACCTCTAGAGTGTACTGTAACTGATACACTTTACCATTCACTCTGTGATAGATGTGATAGATGCACAAAAGCTAGTGATATCTGCGGCACAGATTACATTATAGTCAGTTCAAAAGCATTCACAGTCAAGTATTCAGAGCTCCACTGCGGTGGAGAAAAAGATGCTTTTAATGGTGGGCCAGTGATTACAGGTGACAGATGTAACTGATAGTCGGCCTATTATTGTCCTGAGATTTGGTGTGTTTGACCCCCTCCAGCATTCTGCTGCCAAGGGAGTTTAAAGCGAGCCAAGGACCCAGAGGAAAGGAATTTTATGATTGCTCTGCAGTGACACTGATACAACAATGTCATGTTACACTTCGAAGGAGCTGGTTTGGACGGGCAGGTTTAGGACAAGGCCTCACTACAGGACACATGGGAAATCCTCCAGTGACCCAATAGAGTGGGAATGGATGGTGTTTTGTTTCTGATTGCCACAACCCTTACCTTCATAATGTTGATATTTCATTTGACCTCTATTAGCCTACCAGGTGTATATTTCCGTTTTTTATTTAATGAACTGTAGTGGTATAATTCATCGCCTGCAACGATACTCCTAGGAGATTATTTTAAACTTAACTACTACTGTTGACTTGCATTGCTCCTGGCTGATATTTCCATTAAGGGTCTCCTTATCAAATAATGAAATAAAGAATCTGTTTCCTGGTACTATTCGGTACTATTACCTCTCGCAAATCAAAAGGTTTTCACTGTAATATCTTGCCTCCCATGCCAGTTAATTAGCCAGTGCCGCACTACACACTAATGCTACTTTCATGAGAATAATTCCAGACAATGAACCTGTCTCCTTTGTGTCCTTCTGCAAACCCTCTTAATTAATATCAGAACATACAAGCCAAAGTTAATTGAAATTTGAACATCCCACCTTTATAGTTTACAATAATAAAATCACTTGTGTTTTGTTGCTGTTGTTGAATTGCTATAATAACTGGTATCATATCTCTATTTACCATTTCATTGATTGCAGAGAGGTGCAGCAAAAATATGTATAAAAAAAGAAATGTTTGCGTGAGTAAACTAGAGGCAATATATGCAACCCCAACATTGATTTAGACCCACCCATTAATATTCACACTCCTCCAGATAATCATGGCAGCGTTTACATGATTTGTTTTCATTGATTAAGTGACATTTCACCCGCTTCTCATATCCTGGTTATTAATATAGTTTGCATTGATATTATTCCCACATTAACAACAATTTTACCACGTGAGAGGTATTACACGACAGATGCAAAACAGTATCACCTCTGCAGCAGATAGCTTTAATCAAGGGTCCCCTTTGATGCAAAATCTTTACAACTTTAATCAATCTTTATAGATGAGCTTTTTAGTCCATGTGCAAGTTTGAATAGCATCATTTTAAAGAGGCTGCACCTCTGTCAGATATTTGATACGTTTAGCAAATTGCAAATCACTTTAGGAATACGAATTAGGTCACATGAACAAAGTCACTTTATGTGCCGTCCAGAATTCAGTTGTCTTACATCCAAGTACACTTGTGTATTAACAAAGAGGCATTTTCAGTCACACTATGGCAGGGTAGAGTTTTGTTATCACGTATCACATATTTTGTCATATTGGGCAATGAACAGAAATAGCAAACAAAATGAAGAAGATAGATAAACAGTGGGTAGTTACAGCCTTTATGTCGTAATATTTTTGAGCCAAGAACATTTCTAAAGTTAACGTTATTTATGTTCCAGTTGCGATGGTCACAGTCTGTCATACAACGTTTGGATCTGCATGTCCGATTAACAATTATGCCATGTTTCTAAGATCAGGCTCCTAGCAGTCTAACCACCCACCATGGTAATTAGCTGTCTACTAAGCTAACAAGCATAACACACAAGGCTGATGTAAGCCAGTAGAATATCAAGGTGCTTTCCCTATTTGCCCTGTAGTGTCACTATGAACACTTGTCTGACATTAATGATATTGCTATGGACTTCTCTACTTCCTCCTGGGCTTAATTCCAAATACGGTAGATTCTGGGGTTTAACAGCAAGTATAAGGCATTTTCAATAGACGAGCTGTATAGATATAGTGGTCGCTATTCTATAGACAACGTTTTTAAGACTGATTCAAAGGGCTTAGCCGTCTTCAGTGTCTTAAGGACTATTACTTGTGTATTAAATGTCACAAGGTTATCAGCATCGATAGCCTCTAATGTTTAACGCTGACATGTTGAAGAAATCACACTGACCTTCGCTGTGCATGCAGGTTTGTTATCAGCGGCTTGGCGAGAAAATGGCAGGGGGGCAACCTGGAAATGACTGGACACCTCCAAAGTCAGATAGACAGATAGCATTCTAGCTAAGCCAAGCTATAAGCATCACATTGTTTATGTAAGGCAGTTTAGATGGCAGCACAGTTAATTCTGGACAAAGAGGCCATACTGTACATGCAAATGAAGTACACATTTCAATGTGTACAGTTTAGTGTTCTTGACCTTCATTGACATTGTAATGCGAGAGTATGTTCAGTGGAATGTGATTTCTATATTCCTTTGGGTTTAAAGGGTTTTATCCAGAACAGCATCTTTAAGTGGATGGTTTTTGTGGTGAATCCAGGCAGTTTTCTAATCTGTTGTCCCTATTTCTAAAAAGCCATTGATCATCAGGGCATAGCCAATATGGAGGTTAATCCATTCCACTTCCTATACTATGGGCTGCTTATGGAAGCACATTTGCTTAGGGCAGCCATGCAAATTATTACTTACTGCCCTGTAAGCTGATAACACAAATTAGATACCCATTAAAGTCGAACAATGTATATAGAGTGAGAAAAGATTGCAAGTGATACCTGAAGGTATTGCTTAAATCGTGAGGCAATGAAATATGCCTCATGCGCGCAAACTTTAAAAGTGGAGAGATGTTTATCCTTGGGATTGGAAGATGCATAATAGTAATCTCATATGCACAGAGGCAGCTGCCAGGTGGAGGATAGCACACTGCATGTTTATGAATAGAAATCATTACAGGAACCGGGGAGCATGCAGGCATGGACCAGTGAAACAGAACTTTTCTCCCACCCCCCCACCTAACCCATTCTCCATCCAGTACACTTTACATCACTTAAAAGTTTGTGTACCTGGAAGAAACAGCGAGTCGCTAACCGTGCGGCAGGGGGGTAAGAAAGCTGCGGTCAGTTTGTTCTGGACGTGACTGGCAAGTACTTTTTTTCCCATCAATTTGTTTCACCAGATACAGGCGTTGCGAAGCATTTGTTAAAGTTCCCCCTAACTTTAAGTCCTGACCCGATTGTGGTCTGGCAGGGGCGAACAATGCGCCTGTTAATACGATCCTGCCACCTGAGGGGCCTGTGAAATCAGTGCACTGAGAAACAGGCGTCCTCTCGCAGCCGCAGCACAGCTCTGCTGGGCCTGTGTACCTGAATCGGCGTCAGCCCCTATCAGATGAGCCGCTGTAATTAACGTGCCACAGTGCTCTCCAAGGGGCCGACGTCACTGCTGAGCAGCTTCTTAGGAGGTGGCTGGGTACGAGCACTGTTTGTGGTGTGTTTCTAACCAAGGGGCAGGGACTGTTTCAGGCCTGTTCGGGAACCCTGGAAAGCACTACTTTTTTGACCTGCCTGTTGTTTTCTTTGAACCCCTCTTCCCCTCCGCCCCCTTTCTGCTCTGCTGGCTGGCTGATAGTTAGGGATTCATCCTAATGCTTCTCCTTTGTTTGGCAGACCGCGGCGTCAGCAGTTATTCTTTAACTGACGACTTTCAGTGCTTGGTGGTGAAAGTGATGAAGCTGAAACACAAAGACAAATTAAGGGTACAAAAACACCCTCCATTGTCCCTTTGTGGAGGGTCACAAATCGCAGAGTAAAAGCAACACAGCGTGGTCGAAATGTATTTGCCTCTGTTCCTCTCCCCCTTCACCCCCCCTCTCTCTTTATATTCATTAGATTCATTATGGGCCACAAAGGATTGCCAACAAAACAGCTTGTGATTTTAGTTGAATTCATCCCCCTCTGAGGCCTGCAGGGAAATTAAAGTAGGTGACTATCACTGGAGGGGAGGTGGGTGGGGGGGTAGGCTTGACACATCTGAAGCTTTCAGTGATGCTAATAGCCAAGCGTATCCAAAATACACAGGAGCTGACCCCAAACAGATTGTGGGGGTTTAAGTCATTAGCTTGCAAATGAAGCAAAAAGTGCATTGGTTCTATGGTGGAGTCAGCCCACACTGAACCTTTGATTAGTGTTTGTAAACCTCACCTTCATCTTCAGCGCGTGTGTGCGCGGCACACACTCACATGCACACACACGTACGCACGCACACACACACACACACACACTCAACCAAGAAATTAATAAAGGAGACACAGTGACACTTTGGATAGAAACACTCACATCTCAAGCACCTGTTAAACAAATGCTCTTAAGGCAGGAATAAATTGCAGGCAGGTTCAAATTGCTGTAAAATCTTCATTTAGATGATGTCCCGGGGGCCTGCTTATTACTTGAGATTTATATAGCATTAGTTCTGCCTCGCAAATGTGCTGCACCATTTCACCTCACTGAAATATGAAGAGGTTTGATAAAAAAAAAACTATAAAAAAAATCTACAAGAGAATCTCTCATTAAAAGCTAAACCTTTTACAGATCCGTTAATTGAACTTGTGGCATGCAGCTCTGACATGCACATGGGTCCTGTGCTTGCTTGTGCCTGTGAGCGCTGCATGGCATTGAGGTAAAGATGTGTACGGGATGCTAAGTGGCGCTCTAGGAGGATGCTGGCCCATCTGCAATGCTAGATAGATGCTGCAGAGCAGCCAGTGCTCCTCGTTGCGCCGGTCGACAGATTTCGCTTGGCATAGGAATCAAATACGTTGTGTTACACGCGCTTGTCTTAAGAAATGGTATTAGCATAGCATATAGCATGTACTGTACCGTAGCCAGGAGCGGCACAAATCAGCATACAGGTTGGGAGGACTGACAAAAGCATTCCAGTCATAGGAGCACTCACCCCCCCCCACCCCCCATTGAGCGTGTGTGTGTTTCAAGTCACCAATCTGTTTTGTTCTCCGTCCTTTTTCAATTTGTTTACATTTGGCCCCTGCCGAAGAGGGACAGTCTATTGATTGATTGTCTACGCTTCCCAAGAGTGGCGTTGAGAGTGCACAAGGAACCCCCCCTCATCTCTCTCTCTCTCTCTCTCTCTCTCTCTCTCTCTCTCCCTGAGTCTGCTTCTGTATTGTGTAGCCTGGTAGCCAGCCCCTGGTTCAGACATACAAGCCTGGGACTGGCCCTGCCAAGGCACATCACACAGACCTCACATGAAACAACCCTGAGCGGCAAGTGTGTGTGTGTGTGTGTGTGTGTGTGTGTGTGCGCGTGTGTGTGTGTGTGAGAGATAAATGTCTGAGAATATTAGAAAATAATAAAATATTGCATTACATTGAATGCTGTTACCCAATATCATTTATACAACATTATTAATTAGTATAATTATAATAGGTTGAGCACACTCATGTTTTCTGTTAATTTGTTTATTTATGTATTCATTTATTTTTTAACCAAGAGGTTTGTATTTATATTCACTCATTGTGTCCTGTGGTATTTTTTCTGAAAAGCATCTGTCTCAAATTCTATAGAACAATTTATGCGGGTGAAAAGAATCATTTCAAATGAAAGTTGAAATGCTATTGTAAAATGTTCCTTTCTCTCCCCTCGCGGGAAGATAAACAATTTTCCATGAATATATGGCTGGGCCCCCCTATCTCCCACAAAAATCAGAATGTGTCCCATACTGGGCCTATTGTAGTCCATTAAAAGAAATCCTTTCCCTGTGGCAACCATTTTGCAGGTTTCAAGTAGATAAATGCCTTCCAAGAGGGATAAGAATGCATTTCTACAAAACTGCATTAAAGAGTAATGTTTGTCAACGACTCAGATAAAAACTTCACAGACACAATTCTCTTTAGAGGCTGTAAATGCATTGGCAATGTGCGGTGCTGATTGGTCTGGTGAGGCTGCCTACAGGTTAGCAGGGCTCATATCCAATCTCTGACAGCAATATGTGTCGCCATGCGCTTCATCCCGATTGCTCGCGTCGAACACAAACCGTGGTCACTCTATATATGGAAATCTCTGTCTTCGGGGCGGAAAAAATTAAAAAGGTGAGATTGGCACTTTAACCTCCATGGCCCCGCTGAAAATATGTTTTAGTCTGATACATTATGCTATTGGGAATTATTTATCAAGAAGATACAAGCTTGATATTTGACAAAAAATAATGAGATGTTCAGGCGGCAGCTGGAATGTTCCGGTCCGGTGAGCAGCATCTATGAATCTGGGATATGGAGTAAATACGGCAGGCTGAGACAGAGTGCAGTGCACCGTCTGGGTGGCACAGGCTAAAGTTTAGACTCTCCCATATTCCTTTTGTCATTTTAGTTTAATCGTCCTCCCCTGAGCAAGTGTGCCAAATAGAACACAGGACGATTACATTTTTGAGTAATTACCTGTAGTCAAATATGTCTATGTATAGCCTTTGTGAAAATGCTTCAGCTCTTGATTCAACACGTGAATAATGAAGATTGTATATGTGTTTTATCCATTAGACACAGCAGTCGTAAAAACAAAAGGAGAATCGTAGTGCTGCCGTGAGTTGAAAGAGCCCACCTGTTGACACGCCGCATTCAGGGAACGAGTCGTGCAGTTGTTATACAATACATACAGAGAATAGAGACTCAATCACGCGCTCTCTCAATACAGTTGAAGTGTGTCTCTCAGCAGATGACTGAAGAACAAAACGGAGAAAGGCTGTGTAATATTACAATTCAGACCCTGTCACTTACTGCTTTCACTCCTCTGTTGAGACTGATGTTTCACATTAGTTATCCATAATTCCTCTGTGAGAGCGTCACATGAGGTGGGAGTCATGGCTTGTTGGTTTATGTGGAACACAAAGACATATTTGCTATGAAAGCATCAACACCTCCTATAGTGCTAAGAAAAATCAAGAAGGTTCTTATTAACATAATTATGCTTTAAAATAGGACCATTATTTTACCATAAGCAACATACAGTAGGCACCCTTTTCTGCTTTTTAAACATATTACATACAGCATGTACAGCAATACATATACAGTACATAATATTTACAATGAGTATACAAGACAATACAAACATTTGTACATGTTATTTGTATTGTAATTTCTTCTCTTGTAAGTTGGATCCAAACTTTACAGCTACAGTAAGGTGTTTCCACTTGTTGATTGAGAAAGGTAAGTCAGATGACAGGGAACTAAATTGGTTTATTCAGAGACTCTCACCTCCCCATTCCAAACTCTTGTGTTGTTTTGATTTGTTCCCTTCTTTCAGAACATCCCGTTGCTTTTCAGGGCCCCCTTTGTTCTTGGTGAAGGGGTCTTTTATTCGAGAGAAATCTCCCATCTCAGACCAGCGCTTTGCCTTGATGCAGATCTTCATTAATCTCCGGGGCTGCTGTGGGCTCTATGGCAGCCTGCCGTTTTGATGGGAATTGAATTTGATACCGTATTGTAGCTTGTATGGAAACGAACAATGGGCCGTGTTCCTTCCTGTGTCTCTGCACAATCAGAGAGACCCAATTAAATAATTTGGCACAATAAAGGGGAACAAAGGGATGCCCAGGCTTAAAGTGAGAGCTCCAACATTTGCATTCTACCTATTTCTGTATCATGTTAATTAATTTGCTTTGAAACCGTTGGGGGAAAGCACAATGGATAACACTGCAGCTCATTTCAAAGTATGTCAGAGGACGCTTTATATTCAGCTGACATGCTAAATCAATATTTTGCAATAGAATATTCACTTTGTTTCTCTGGAGCACCAGACATGGCATAAAAATAAATGTGCGTCATCGCGTTTTGCTTCTCTAAAATAAAACTTTGTCCAATATTGTTAGTCCAATACATGAAATGTTTAATACAGTCATGTTTGATAAAGTCCATTGTTCTATGCAGATCGCATAGACATAATATATTATTCTGAAATAATGTGTATCACGTATTTATGCGTAACGTCTCATTTTGAACCAAATGAAGAATACATACAGTATCTGGCTCAGATGAATAGTATTAAACATTTTTATTTCTCATGTAATTTTCATGTTTCCTCAATTGATTTAATAATAAAGTGGCCTTAATTAACAATGCGTGAATTGTGTAATGTCTATCTGCCTTTGTTGATGCCAGTATGTCATATCCAATCATGGGTAAATAAATAGTGCATGAGTGGCTGATGATAAGCGCTGATGGGACCCATATGGAGCTGTCAGGCGGTTGGTGGGCTCTGCTGGTCCACTCGCTGTAATTGAAAGAAATGAGCCATGGAAGTGACACATTAGTAGTCCCCCTGGAGACGCACACCCACAGACTCATGGACGAGCTCGCTCT
>JAODUG010000014.1:3235063-3250268 GCA_027564795.1 Aphredoderus sayanus
CTCTCTCTCTCTCTCTCTTCTCTCCCACTCGCTCTCTTCTCTCTCCCTCTCTGTCTGTCACTCACTCACTCACTCACACACACACACACACACACATATTGTATATCTACATGGCTCTCCTCTCACACACCATCCACATGCCTGGTGTATGTGCTTTATCTGAGTGAAACTGTAACCGCACCGGTGTCAGTCAGGTCGATGTTACCCAGAGCCCTACTGTACGAGACATGGCAGGGGAGATTGGGTAGGTCTCCATCTGGGTTAAGGGGATAATGAGAAACTGCCCTGCAGTGAGTTAATCAGCTCATCGCTCTCCCCAGCACCGCCATCTATTTGCTGTTTATCCTCCCTGCCTAGGGCCCCCAGGGGCAGGCCTGTCTATGAGGCAGCACCTGCAGCCTCGCCGGAGCTTGATTTAGTGCTGTGGATGCTGCTTGCGGGCTAGATTACACTGGACAGTGATCAAACCTTATTTGCACTCTGATTAGACAAACTGCTCCCTAGACTGACCAGGCTGAAGCAATTCTCCTTTAGTAATGTTATACTGCTGCCCAGCGTAAAAATGATTAACACGGCCCGGGTGAATGTGGCAGCCGTTCACCTAAGCAATAACCCTGCATACAGTATATATCGCTTGGGTCCTGAACCAGGCCCGCTGCTATCTGCCTGGGCTACTGTATACTTATTTATATTGTCATAATGCTGATAGATAAATAACACACCGCCTGACTTTGATGCATTTTTACTGTGGGGGGAAGCAGAAGAATCCCCTGCTAGGGACATTGGGCTTGGCAGCTGTGCTACGGGCGATTTAGACTATAGTTCTGACCTGTGTGTCTGGAGGAGTAACGAACACTGACACATCCAAGCTGGTACGCAAAACCATATAACCCAGCATTAGATTAGCTAAACTATAGTTCCTTACCCCAATACAAGTACACACGCTGAGACTGTGAATTTACTGAATACTTTTCTTCTCCCAATAATCATCGGGTTCCATTGTAACGCATTTTTCAAATATACCGTCAACCCAAATATAGGATATCAATATTCTTCATTGTAATTATGTTATAAATATGCCATCTTATCATACAGTAGGCCTAACTACGATTAGCAAGCGGGCTGTAGCCAACTGTTAACTTTGGGGCTGGTTCATTAAATCATTATACCCTTTGTCACGAATACTGAGAACAAACTGACCCTTGAATTACCGCTACACATGAGGTTCCACATATCCGCATATATTTATTCAGTATGGACATATTTAGTTTAAGGTCAAGGACCAATGCATACATTTGTATGTTTCAATGTTGTGTACAGCATTAATTGGACAAAGCAGACATACAAGGTCATACCCACCTGTACTAGGAACAAACAACATTCAGCGTTCTGTAGTATTCATATGTATAGTGTTTAGAGGAAGGTCACTTGTTGCATTCAGAGCAGAAAGCACTCCAGCAACGTCATTGTGCTGCTGAATTCAGCGCTTCAAAGCCACACAAAGCCTGCTCTTCACACCAAATGATCAGGCCATCTTAAATATTTACACAATGCACCTAAGGCTGAATAGGTGTGCACTAGCAAGAACTCTTTTCTTTCACCTGCCCCCATGTGGAGGTTAGAAAAGTATTAGCAAAGCTATTTTCTGATACACTCCATTCACCTTGATCTCCATCTTCAATGCTACTCAGTGGAGTCTTTCCATCATTTCTCTAGCGTCCTCAGTAAAACCATAATCCTGATGCAAGCCCCACTTAGAATCATGCTTGAAAGAGCGGTGAACATATTTCAGAAAAAGGGCCGTTATTATGAAGAAAACGTATAAACAGTGGAAAAGAATGTGAGGGCAATGTTCATAATGGAATCTGAAAGCTTTCGTTTTTGTCCCCATTGTCTATGCTTCCTCTTCTAAACAGCCTTCCCTATTCCAACTATCATTGCAAAGTTCTTGGAGAGAAAATGAAGTGCATTCATGCCTCCTGAAAGGGGCTTTTAAGGTTGAGTACAGCTCAGACAAAGAGGAAGGTAGGCTAGAGCTGGCCTGGGAATGACTATATGTTTATAACCTCGCCGAGCACTATTCCAGAACGCCAAGGAACGGATGAATACAAATGAATCAAACTGGCCATATCATCCAAGCCACAATGCTGACAGACTTATTGGTATTCATCAACATATTTTGTGGCGGTTGCAAAGGTTATATGATGCATTGCGGGTATTGTGAAATGTTTTAAGATTATTAAATACAAGGTTTCAGATACAAAATATTGCTGTTGAATTACAGTTCTTTCCATATTTGTCTTTTTAGGGGAAATTGTTCTTTGGAGTGGCATTACTGTATTTGTATTGATTCAAAGTGCTGAAAGATATGCATCTGGAAGATGAATGTACGTTTGTGATAAGATACAAAGAGCATTTTTCTTCGCTGTCAGCCCCCATCCTATTGCTCCCAGCCCCCTTCTCACTTCATTTTGCTAACTGCTGCTCGACGCGCCTCCATCGCTGACCCAGCATCAGCTTTCCTGCTCTGATAAATGAGCCCCTTTGAATTGATGGCAGGCTGGAGGAAAAAGAGATAATCCCAGATAATGTGGACACAGTTTTCATTTCTTGTCACCCAATTAAACTGCAATTATCCCAAGTGCGGGAGAGGAGAAAAGTGGAAAGAATGGCCAAAGAATGGAAGAGTGAGGCTCCCTGGGACTCTCTCTACCAGACACATTAGCCCAGATTTGCTCCATTCTGATAAAAAAAAAGACCCATTCCTTTTGCACTTGGCAGTGCACAGCAAGTGGCAGACCAGCTGCAACCTGGGGCTTAGAGTAGAATGCCTGTATGATGTTTGTGCCGAGCCTCAAAGTGGCTGTGTACACATGTTGTCTCCCCCACTAAAGCAGCGTAGCATTTGTATGGTGCTCTTTTTGATTTTAAGCATGGCGGACATCAAAGTTTTATTTGATCCCTTTAATAGTTCTGTTTTTGTTTTATGATGCTAATGTGCAAGGGTTATTGTCAAATATACAAAAGTTTATTTTCTCAAAGTTTTGTATTTGCTAACAAGTAACTAATCAGAGCCCATGCAGCAAACTAGTGTTTAAGTGTTTAAGAACTATCAAACAGTTCTGAGCATACCCAACCTACTCAGACCCAAAGCCTGTGTGTGTCTACTGTTTCCTTATAAGAATCGACTGCTGCTTTTAAAAAGGACACTTCCCTTATCAATTGTTTGCCTTTAAATGAAACCAGACCACGTGAAACCCTCTACTGGCACAAAATCTAAGCAATAAATTAATGTCCTTTGTAATTACTCTTCCCACAGTAATTATCACATGGGACAATTTATGCATTACCTTATTGATTTGCCTTGACCCTTGGCAGAGCTTAATTTGGCTAGAGAAGACAGTTTTGGCTCGTGCTGTCGAAAGCAAACAGCCCCCTGGGCCCTGTTGAAGCTTTGCTCCTAGGCGTGCCACAGCCATCTTCAGCCAAATACATCTCATGGGATTATGATGTGACTCTCTGGTCTGATAGAAGGCTATTTAGCAGCTCTGCGCGAGTGTCAACTCAACATAAAGCTGTACTTTATGTTGTATTTTTACTATTCTCTCATAATCTTTACATGCCCTCTTTAGATTACTTTGAAGTATTTGATTTATGAAAACAAAAAATCCCTCTTGATTCTCTACCTCTCCCTGGCCCTTTAGATAAACATAAACACATGATTTATAATACATCATTAGGCAACTATTGTCTTTGACCCACAAGCACATACAGTACTGTACCGTCTTTGATAACGGCAACCCTGCTGCAACAGCATCTAATGATGTTGTCACTGCTGCTGTGCACACAGTTATGTTGTCACAGCGCTAATGTATTGCTGATTACTGAGAAGGGAGAATACTCTGTCAAAATAGGATCAATATTTTCCATAGGTTTCGCAGGTGCTCTGTGTGAATAATGGGCTGATTAAGCAACATTAGAGGGGCTATTGTGAATTCAGCTTCTCTACCGCTGTGTCCATCAAATAATGGAATCACCTGAGACAGCCGCTGTCAGTGGCCCATCAGACACAAGGTGCTGACCACACTCTCACCCTATTGCCATTCAAGCTCAAGCTTTCGATAGTCGGCCGAAACATATGCACATACAGTACACACACACACACACACACACACAGAGATACAGATGCGTTTTTTCCCCCCATGTGAGCCCATCACACACACACACACACAGCACACATGAGCTATGCAGTCACATGTTCACACATTATTATTTTCTATTTCAAAATGACTAGAATGTAGTTTGGTGGACCCCCTCCCAAAGCTCTGGGGGCCCTCAGGGTTTGGTGGAACCCCCAGTAGGGAAGCCGTGCGATGGAATTTTGACTGAGCAAGTGGAAACATGTGTCCCATGTTATGTATATGTTATGATGAACTGCATAATCTGCACAGTCATCATAAATGTGGGAAATGGCCACGCCATGTCTCAAAGGTATGTAAGCCATTGCTGCCATAATAGGTCGATCCAGGGAGATGTGACACTCAGGGGCAACAATGAGCCATCTGCGCCAACCACGTTATTCCATTTCTTTAGGGAAGTGGGGGGTTTTTTCTCTGTCAATGACACGCTTATTATCTTGGTCACTTAATCTGCTCAAATAAGATTGATTTCCCCTTTCATGCCATGTTAGTTGCCCCTGTCGGAAGGCGTCCCGGTCATGGGAACCATCGAGTTCAAATGCATCCCCACAATTTCTCCATTTGATAGAGGTCAAAGTCACCGCGCCTGTTGCTTTGACACAGTGATGAGTGGATGCACAAAGGCTCTTTTATTGTTACATCTGATAAGAAAGAGTGTGGGTGTGTGACAGGAGACAGGTTCATGTATGTCATGAAGTGTATTATGAATATCTAGTTATCGTCAATGTAAAGATGGATAGTAACACAGCAGATTGAATAGTGCATACTGTAGATAGATAGCTAGATGTAGTATCTCCGCAGATGTTCTTCTGTTCATCTTCATTACCAAAGTATCTTAACCATATGATACAAATTATTTTAAACAGCGTAAACAAAAATATACAAAAATCATGAACAACCATCAATAACAATAGATAAAACTCTCAGTTCAACGGTACTGTAACTTGTAAGCAACCGTAAATGAATGAATATCCATGTGCTTGCATTCATTTAAGTGCGATGTACTGTACAGTATTACAGGCTCAAGTGACATGGTCCTAACATTAGAGGTGCAGGTCCGAGGATGCTCTCCAGCAAGGGGGGGTTCCGTCATCCTTCACACGGGGGTGCCGGCCACCCGCCGCCGGTGTACTGCGGAGGACGAACGCGGCATCCCACTCGTTTCTTCTGTGAAGGACGACGGCACGCTATGAAGGCCCAAATAGCATGTCAGCGTGCCGCCCCGGGTTCAAGGAGACTGGATCACTTTTTGTTCGTCCAGCGGCCTCAATTCTGCCTCCGCATAAAGAGAGGCGGTGACCGCGGTAGAACTCAGAGAGCGGCCTTTGTGGGGTTGAGGGAGAGGGGTGGATAAAATAAAAAAAAATAAAAAAAGAATTGCTTGGGTGCATCAGTTTCTCTGATCCCAACTGGAAGTATAAATGTATCGGAGAGATGAGCTATCTACAGGGGGCTGTGCCACAAGCAAGTCCATTCTTTCCTCTGTCCCTATGATGAGTTAGCAGACCTGCATTGATAACACTGATAAAGGCACGCTATCAGGTGGTGGCCTGGGTAATTACAACTCTCTATTTGGGCCTTTTGTAGTGATGCTGTGCCGATAAGGATGATATAATGAGGAAAAAAGGCTTGCGATAATGTATCCACTAAATGGTTGAAAATTGCGCATCATGGACAAAAAATCATCTCTGTGCCTACAGGGAAGGTAGTGTGTTTGAATTTAAACTGCAGGTCTCAGTGACAACAAAATATAAAATGTTAAAGCTAAGCATTCACCCTGTGGGTGGGAATGGAAATCACTGCTAAAAAATCTGACTTTTGACAAAAGGTTGGGAAGGCTGTGCTTTAATGATCCCGGAAGACTATTAGACTGCACTCTGTTGTTTTCCCCTGGAGGGGCCCCAGATATTCCACAGTGGGAGATTACATATAATGCTTTGACAAGCTGTGGTTGAAAGATGAAGGTCTTATCAACCTTGTGGACTCATCGTCCCTCTGTAAAGCCATTCTCCTTCCATAATGTGCTTTTAAAGTTGGTTGTATCTGCCAGTTCAGGTCCTTGAAGATTGAACTGACAATCACTCCCCTTCCCCTCCTCTCTGCTATCACCCACAACACACATATTCGCACACGCGCAAACACACACACCTCAGGGCCATTTGTCGGTTCCAGTCCTCAATATTTAATACATGCCGCAATGTGTTCTGTCTTATTGTAAGGTAGAGGTTTTCTCACTAAGGATCATGACCAACTATCAATAGTATTTCCACTAATGTGATTAAGTTAATACTGTGCTCTATGAGAGGATTATTCCTGAATTCCTCTTGATATGCGTAATATTTAGGTTGTGGTAGAGTAAATATTTTGGTTTTTCACCAACATAATTCCCAGTGACAAAGACTTGAAATTCTGCCCTAAGGAGCAATAAAGACTGTATAATTAGAATGATTACAGAACTGCACAACTAATTTGGCACTTATTGAATATATTTTGAGAACACAACATTCAAAATAGGTCACATATTTAAACCACAAGGAAATATTAACTTTATTCACATTAATTATGTATTTATTCTGACACCCTGACTCATTTGAGGTGTTGCTGAAGTCTGTATTGTGTTTACCAATCCGGTCATTATGTTGCTTTGCAATTAAGCACATTTTCTATGTATTGTAAAAAATAATGAAAGCCCATTAGACAAAATGACTTCTAATCTAAGTGCAGCCATCTTTAAATAGAAATCAATTGGATCACTCACAACACTAAACTGTTTGTCGTTAGCACTATATCAAAGACTCACATGAGATAAGATTCTCTGGCTAATAGCATGTGATAGTGACAAATTGACTTTCAGCTCCGCCTAGCTCCTCTGATCATGTGAAGAACATTTATCCAGTATACTTAATATGTTTGCTTAACTGTAACATTTACAGTTAAATCACGCCATGAAAAAAAGGTAATATTCTATGAATTCTTTTTCTTGATATTATTGAATATCATTCTTGATCTTCATGGGTTGTGGTTTAATTTCCAGCAGTGATGAACAAAACTAGGCCACAAGATCAAACCAATTAACCAGAGGAAATTATATTATTGGATGTATTTTTATGAATCTTTTTCTTATGTTATCACTGTTTTTATGATGCTTTCAAATTTGTTTTATCACTATTACTGTAATGGCATTATTGTATACTGCATTGTTTATCCAAGTCCTCAATTTGGAAACGAGCATAAAACATTTAAGGTTTTAGTATCAGTGTATATTAATCATTATTAATTCTTGAATGTCAAAGCAGCATGTATGAAAATGAGGCAACTGGTTTGACAGTTACAGTAGGTATTTGGGCCCCGTTCTTGTGCACCTAGTTGAAAGGAAGGGGTAGATCTATAATAGTGGTGGGGGGCAGTTCTGTGATCAGACAAGCAGAGAACCACACCAGGTACACAATCAGCAACCCCTCCCTCCCTCTTCCTCCAAAAACTCCTAGATAATATAGACAACTTTCATGTCACAGTAAATACTCTCCAGGCCGTGGGGTTCGAAATTCCCCCATCTTTTTTCTCTTCAAAGAAAACATATAGTATCTGACCATAAGGTGTTAGCTCATTTTATCACAACAATAAAAATATATACAGTATATTATAAGTGAGACCGGATTTGGAACTATACTCCCATCCCGTGTTTTTGGACAATGTCAGTAAACACCTTGAAAGGAACATTTTAAGAATGGCACTCTTTGTCGTTGAGGACAAGCATCTTAGGCAAACTGGAATTATCCTGGGATCATCATCAACTCAATGAAATTGTTGTGCTTTTTCCTGTAGTTACTGAGGTGTTGAGCAGAATAACTGGCTGGTGCTATCTCCAAGATTCCGGCACCTTGAGGGGGCTTCCATTTCAGACTGTTGGCTCTAGCACTTTAGATTGAACTGTGTGCGATCTCTCTGGGCAGGAAAATGTCCTCATGGGCTTGTTGTGCTGCTGTCTGCCTTCTATTTGCATGATATTTTTTCTATTCAGTCTTATCGTCTGTATGTGCTGTGAGGAGGGAGTGCCGGCTTCGTCTCAGAGGCTGGACTCCAGGCTTTATCGGCAGGTAATTCTCCCACTCTCACCAACTCATCTTGAATTGTTATTTCTAAAATCCAGGTGAAGTACTGTATGAGAAAATGTCAATGTGACTGACATTGATTTAGAACTATCTAAATTAAGCAGGTTCTTTTCACAAGCTGCAAAACATATATTTGCTTAGCAAAACCCGATCATGCTCTAATAGTCATGCATGCCAAAACAAAGGTTATCAGAAGGAAAATGTGTAATTAATTTATTTTGTGAAAAGTACAGTACCTGAATAAATATAATTGCACTGACCAAAAAAAAGCGAATGTGTAAAGCATGGTGGCATTCCAGATAAGAACTTCAATTTGAGTTGAATAACCTAAGTTTTTCATATAATTTATATCTGTTTTACTAGTGTGTGTGTGTGTGTGTGTGTGTGTGTGTGTGTGTATGTGCGTGTGTCATATATGCTCCGGCAGAATGATTTAGACGCTTCTTTGTTGGAATGTTATCGAATTGAATGATAAATGTACAAAGGGAGCAAATCAGTTTAGCCAGACTGGTGTCTCTGACGCGTACCGACGCGCTCTTGTCAATCAGCGCGCCTGGTCCTTATTGGCATGCGCCATCACTGTCACAAGGTTTTCAAACAAAAGTGTGCGCGGCCTTTCAGAACAATATACGACTTTAAGTGATATTTTTAAAACGATACATTATTAATGAAGACACTTTTTCATTTCGTTAAGAAAGGAATAAATTGATTGCACTTGGATGCGCGCTTTCTCTCCGGAATTTAGCATCATATTGGAATAACAACATCATAACTTTTTTCATCGTTAATAATATTTTATTACACGTTTTGTATTTATAATAATGTTATGACAATGCCTGATATTATGTTATGACAACAACAACAACAACAACAACAACAACAATAATAATAATAATAATAATAATACACAATAATGTACAAACTTACGATGTGAAATTGATGTATGCTCTGAATAAAATATTAACAACAGCATAAGAATTAATTCAATTCCATTTATAACCTAATTTAAAAGCACGACCTACAGCTAATTTGTCAATGTACATATTGTTTGATACAGACCTTTTTTGCCGTTTTATTATTATAAAGCTACAACGTAGAAGGTGCAGAAACAAATCACTTAAACATACAATTTACTCAACAAGTCTTATAGATAACTGTAATTGCTTAGTTGAATATTCGACAACCTAATTTCAGTTATCGATTCTCTGCCCTTGGGAAAGTCCTTTGAAGTGAAACTGAAAAGGGGATTTCATGAAAACAATTAATTTCACCAAGCGCGATTAGAAACACTTCAACCTTCTTCAATGACAAAAATGCACAATACAAAAATATTAAAGAAGACATTTCACCTGCTCATATACTTTTCAGTACCAATGTCAAGAAACAAAAACTGTTCGCAATTCTTTATTATCTGTCTTATTCTTGGTATTAAAAGATAGGACATGAGACTGAGTGAGTGAGAGAGGAGGAGGAGGAGTGTATTTATCACATTTTCATCAAAAATGTAAATGAAGAGCACCTGTTTTTCTTCAGTTCCACTTAATGTCCAGTAGTGGGTTCACACTGGGCTGTCAAGCAAGTTTGTTGACACCTATTCCTCTCGTTTATTATCCATAATCCCTTAAACTATTAGACCATATCGATATACTGTAAGTAGTTTCACTGCTATCCACAATAATAAACTATATGTGAGGCTATATTGAATTTTTGTAAACAGTCAGCGTGTGTTATAAACTTTAGATACTGACGAAAATAACATCATAAGTCGAGCTAGTATGTCGTGTGCTTTGAGTTAAACCACTTTAGAATCAGAGATGGAGATACAGAATATAGAATAGCATATAGAAACGCTTCCCTGTGGATCGCGCGGTCCGCGCTAGGGTGGGATTTAACGGAGCGCTCGGTAGTCTGTGTGTGTCAACGCTACTGCGCATGCTTCAGTGACACTTTCACTACCTGCCACTGAATCCCTTATTTCACATGGGCCAGCCGGGAGTTATCATCCATTCGCGTAAACGCTGCTGCTGGATGGTGTTTAACAGTCTCGGGCGACAGGACGAAAACAGGACACCGTTGATTCTATATTCTAACCTAGGCATATCATCGACGGATTCCGCCATGAACCAGAAAACTTAACTTCTACACTTAAAAAGGACGCTGCCACTTGTATTTTTCAGAAGATATCCTCATCGGTGGGATGAAGAATTGAAGTCTATGTAAGTTGCATTAGAATGAGTTTATATTGCAATGTAATCTTTCATACTATTAAGTGTTAATGATATAATTATTAAGCCTATACATGTATGTCGATAACATTGTCGGCCTATTACCACATATACTAATAAACTACATGATTATGTTTTGTTTTTTTTCAGGCAAACCTTGTGCCAAGATGTCTAAACCTATGGATCACGTCAAACGCCCAATGAATGCTTTCATGGTTTGGTCCAGAGCCCAGCGAAGAAAAATGGCTCAGGAGAACCCAAAAATGCACAACTCCGAGATCAGCAAGAGATTAGGAGCGGAGTGGAAACTTCTCACCGAGTCAGAGAAAAGGCCATTCATTGACGAGGCTAAACGATTAAGAGCAATGCACATGAAGGAGCACCCAGACTATAAATACAGACCGAGGCGAAAGCCAAAAACACTCATGAAAAAAGACAAGTTTTCTTTCCCCGTGCCCTACAACCTTGGAGAGCATGACGCGCTCAAAGTTAACGGTCTTTCCAGTGGAGCACTTTCAGAGTCCTTATTAGGGAACCCCGACAAAGCGGCCGCGGCCGCTGCGGCCGCCGCAGCCAGGGTCTTCTTCAACCCGTCGATGTCAGCGAACCCCTACTCGTTTTTTGACCTGGGATCGAAGATGACAGAGCTTTCGCCGCCTTCGTTTTCGTACGCATCCCCACTGGGGTACCCGGGTGGCGCGACGGCGTTCTCTAGCACTGGCAGTGTGAGCGGTGGCGCGCACACCCACACGCACTCCCATCCATCCCCGGGAAACCCAGGCTACATGATTCCGTGTAACTGTACGGGCTGGCCTTCAGCAGGACTCCAGCCGCCCTTAGCCTACATCCTGCTACCGGGAATGGGCAAACCACAACTTGAACCATACCCTGCCTACGCTGCGGCGTTATGATAGGCCACCCTGGACTTCAAATAGAAATGAAATGTGAAAAAAAAAAACATATTCATGCAAGAGTTTATTATGCATGCACAAACTTGTACATGTGATGAAGTGCTCGTCGTCTCAGATATCACATGTGTATTGATTAACGCCTTGTTCTAAGGTAATACTTAGTTAGAGAACTCTCTAATGAATCTATAATCCAGCCACCACCTCTCAGAACTAAAGGTGGACAGAAGTGCACACACAGAAGATGAAGGGTTTTGCCCTTGTCTATGTGAATACCCATGGCAGCCTATTTGATTTCTATATTTTACAAGTTGAACCTGTTTGAATAACCTGTTGAAATATAAGGTAGCCTGCAGGATCGTCACACATAGGATAATTGATAACTGGTTATAATTCATACATGTAGATCAATAAGGATTTCATAGCCCTTTCCCCGCTATAAAGAATGTAAATGTGTACAGATAAATTACTAGTTAATTGCCATTAGGCTAGTATTTGAGATAAGGACTGGAATTTGCGTATTTCACTAGAAATCCCGTGTATATTTTGAGTTTTTAATCCGTTTTATAGATGTCTGTAATATTTATTGTTTAGTGGAATAATTATGGTGACCCTGACAATTAAAGAGAACAAAACCAGTTCTGTAACATTTGCACTCGGACATGCAGAGGATGTAATTTATTTTAAGGTGATATTGAATTATTAGGATACTGAAATTTAAGGTTTTGATTCATGATGTTGGCTTTTTCTATAGGACAAAAAAATCCTACGGCTTACCAAAGTTATCGGCCGACGATTTTCTCTGGACACCACATGTGCAAAATAATGCGATTTACTAACTGATGGAATTTGTATGTTTTGTGTTTTCTTTTACACCGTTATGTACTTCAAACTATTGCTACACTGTTCACTTGTTGAGCAAAGGACTACAATAAAGCGTATGCGGACTTAATGGAAGGAATCGCGCTGTAGTTCTTGGTGAGATAACTAGATTATATCAGTCCTGGCGTGGTGAGTCCAGGTGAAGTGTAAGATATCCCCCAAAGGCCGCTTTTGTTCGCGCTTTGAATAGCATTACTGGGAAATCTAAATCAAGCCATTGTGATCAAGAGCCAAAACCTTATTTATCACAATTTTAATCGTGAATAGGAAGGAAGATAAAACTGAATGGTTATCCTTCGAGCTTTATTTTCCCAGGCGAAGAGCTTGCTTTTAGGCTGCAGAACAAGCGTGTCTTTGATGCTTAAAACATAACCTTGGCTGAGTAGGCCTATCCGTTTCCAAGTCTTAAAAAAAACAAAACTACATTTAAACAAATTAAACTGGACAGCCGCTTAGGGGCTGTGAAGGACACTCTGATCACCTGTGTGTGTGTGTGTGTTTGAGAGAGAGAGATAGAGAGAGAGAGAGAGAGAGAGAGAGAGAGAGAGAGAGAGAGAGAGAGAGAGAGAGAGAGTGTGTGTGTGTGTGTGTGTGTGTGAGAGAGAGAGAGAGAGAGAGAGAGAGAGAGAGAGAGAGAGAGAGAGAGAGAGAGAGAGAGAGAGTGTGTGTGTAAGTGTGTGTGTTTGCGCGAGCGCGCGCGCGTTTGCGTTCTTCTACGTAACGTAGTAGGTTTTGCGTTTTATATTTCCCACATTTCTGTAGGCTGTTCATTTTGTGATTTGTGACAATACTTAGAATATGTTATTCAACCACAATGCTCCACCTAGATTACATTAAGAGATTAATTTATAAGGAACAGAGCAATTATGCAAAACTAATTTGGACAGTCCAGGGATAATTATCTCCGTCACGGTTAATTAAACCCTTTCACCGCTTTGCATTCTCTATTGTAACTCCACGATCACATCTCTCCACGGAACTTCCTGTAATGTAGTTCCTGTAGTGACCCTGGGTTCCATATAGGCCACCGCTTTACAATAATTTCCACCGTATTGTAGTCAAATGCCTACATGCTCAATTTGTTTTGTTATTTCAAATAGACCTATGCTTTATTTTTTTCTTTTAACGAAAATGCATTTCGTGTTACAATAGAAGGTTTAATTTAAGGTTTATAACGTTTTCTTTTACTGAAAACTAGATTTAAAAGTTCCATGTTTCTAAGGGATGAAAGGGTAGCGAGCAGTGTGATCAAAACACATGAAAGGTCGTCAGTTTGGTAAAAGAACTTGCATTACCCGTCGACTGACAATCTCCTTCTCTTTCTTTGGCCTTTTATTATATTTTACTTGAGCAAAGGGGAAGAAGGCTGAAAGAACTTTTTTCTACTCTGGGAGCGTTTAGACGGTCGAGGAGGTTTTGTCTGGGAACAAAACGTGGGTTGGGAGGTTTTGTGAGAGTGTTGTTTGTTGAAGTGGACCTCGGCAAAAGCGGCTGCTTTTCCTCATTGTGATGAAAGCAATCAGTGGTATTTGGAAAACTGTTAGCATTGTGCACTTCTTCTGTGTCCATTGTGGAGGATTTCTTTTCACAAGGTTTTTTTTTCACCCGATCCAGCTGGCCGGAGTGAATAGCAGTGCAATGTGTACGCGCATTGTCCCTGCGAGCCCTTCAAGTATCCCACATTGAATAGAGTGAGTTGACACTGCATGACAGTGAAACAACATAATAAAAAATACATGAGCGTATGAATAGAAGCAGGCGCATAAATAAATAAAATGGGTGGCCAAAACTGGATAAACTGAATGACAAAATGGTGAAAGGGGAACAAAAAGATATTTAACACGCTAGATTAGCATTAGAATGCAATCTACAAGCCAGAACAACTGATGAATAGGTTTACCGGCCAAGAAAGAAATGGACTAAATGCCTTTTGAATAGATAGCCTATGCTTTTTCTATTTAAGAAAGGGGTGAATGTGAAAGGTGGAGATGCAACTATGCAAATAATTGGGATAAAACTGTATTTCCCTTAGAAACCCACTTCCAGTGTTGGGTCATCAGGAAGTAATGTCATAATTGATAACCAATGCCACAATTCATTTAAAAGGTTTATTGATCACTGTTGTTTCATATTAGTTTGCCATTTTAGACAAATACAACATACAGATTAAGACATGTATAACGATTGTATAAATATTAAGACTAAAAATGCCATCTGTAAATACACCCTGCATCTTCTTCAATATGAAGTGATAATTTCATAGGCCCAAATTAGGTTTCATTGTAGTGGCCATTATATGTAGGAATAGGCATCTATTCACATATCTGAATTGACTCTCCATCCACAATTATCTAATTAAAATAAGATTGTATTTGATTGAGTGAAAAACATGAATGATGATCGCTGATAAATGTGATCAAGTGCTGTTCAGTGCTTATATGATGCTTAGTTATTATTATAAGTTATTATAGAGTAATTTCTTCTGAAAATTAGTTACATGGTTATGCTTAGTGGAAATGGAGAATTAGAAATATATGATTTCATTTCAAGTTAGGAAATATGGGTCAACTCGTTTTTACTTGGAATGGTGTCAGTTTGGTACAGTAGTTGTAAAATACGAATCAATTACAATAAGAAAATAATGTCTTGCTATAACAACAATGTGTTTGTTCATGTACATTATAATATCAACTTTATCTTTTTATATTAACTAATAAGTATTTTTACAAATAACAATTATTTTTTGTTAATATTTAATAGAAAATAAAAAAAATTGTTAATATTTCATACAAATGCAGGACCTCAGAATGCATTGAAACTGATCAGTAAATACAAATTGTCTACAGGCATTATTACCAAGTATGATTAAAAATATATAT
>JAODUG010000014.1:3250368-3261402 GCA_027564795.1 Aphredoderus sayanus
CAAGTATGATTAAAAAAAAATATATATATATATATATATATATATATATATATTTGACATACACGTACTGTAAATTGAGTTTGAGCAATGATATATGCACTGAAGTGTCATAGTGACAGACAACATAAAGGTTCTTTTATGAGATTTAAGGCTTTGGCTGCCTCATGTTTTTATAACCCCTCCTTCTGATGCCCTGATAATATTATGTTGTAGTGTTAAACCCTTTATGTGCCTGTAAGACATTTGTAAAAGTGAGATTAGGCAAATTAACATACATATGTAGCACCAGTTCAACCATGTTGACCTCAGAGGGATATTGAATGGTTTTCACAGCCCTAATTCACCTCGGGCTGCCCCAGAAGGATGTGGATTATCACCCAGCTTCAATGGCTTGAGATGGATCACATTTAGCATTTTCTTCTTCTGACATGAATAATATATCAGCACATCCTCTTTGAGGTTGCTCCCTCTATTTGTTTTCAGGGCTCTGCTTGTTGGGCTCTCACCTGGCTGAGGTGGGCATGTGTCTGGGTGCTACGTTGAAAGATGCACTGCTGGGCTGGTTTCTCTGGGTGTGCAACCTCAAAGACTCTAATCACTGGGTTCTCCATCTCATTTTAGGGGAATCAAAGTGTGAAGAGTCTCTCCTGGAGCAATATCTCCATCATCAAGTTGTGGCAGGAATGTTTATGAAGGTTGTGTGCCATATTACCTGTAAGCTCCAGAGTAGGGTCCTGGTGTATTTTTCACTTCTCTATGCTCCCAGGAGGGAAAACATGCCAAAAAATTATCTCGCATTGCACCTTTCCTGCAACACCTTAATGTGGCAAATCAAAGCCTCAAAACCATACATGTCGCTGTGCCCGGGGTCGCCAAAAGAAATGAGAAATCAGTGCGAACTGTACAGCCAATCCCCATAAACATGGCGCACATGCTCTTGGAGTCTGAACTTCGCTTTTAAGAAGTGCAAGTTTGTTTAATGGTACATAATGCTGCAAGTAGCCAGGCCCCTGTTGGGGTTCAGACAGGGGATGCTTCATTTGGAGGGTGGAGGGTTGTCGTGGTGGGGTATAGCTGAGCATATCACTTTGTTACCAGGCAAGACGGTTCAATGCCTACATTGCCAATATCCAGACAGATAACACTCTCCATTCTCATACAGAAGAGACGCCAGCAGAGATCAAAGCATTTTGGCATATATTAGTCCTTCAGTTATTTGTTTTTTTTTCTCAAATATTTGAAAACCATATGCATTTGCACTGCCACCTACATAGGAAGAGAGATATGAAGGAAGAAAGGAAGGAAGGAAGGAAGGAAGGAAGGAATGCCATTTCAGTGTCTCTCAAAAAAGCAATACACATTAAGGACACATAGGCTCCATTGTGGAACTATAGTGATGCACAGCATATGCCTAATAGGCCTAAAAACAACTTTAATAAATGAGCCTGTGTTGTTGACATATAAAATTAAAAGGTATTTAACGTCGCAGGCGGGTATGGTTTTACTTTCTATTCAAGTTGTTTACCACACATATTTTTGATGGAGCTGTCTTAGATTTTCAAAATTTTCATTTATCAGGTAGTCAATTGAGTTACAAATGCTGTCATCATCTACTGTGAAGGCCCCCTTGAGTGTTTTCTCTCCCCATGTCAGGTTAAATAGAGGATTTGTGCTGTGAGAAACAGACTCTCCTGCTCTCCTCTGCAGTCTAACTCTACAGCTCCCACTGCTGTTGGAAAAAAGTATTACACAAAAATTCAGCTTCAGTAGCCTACAAAGACTTCATGATGTACACTCAACACAACATCTTAAAGTATGAATACAAAATCAAGAAGGTGTACGTTTAAACAGTGTATGTATATATAACAAATTTGTTGTTGAATTCTGACTGTAAATTAGTCACTAAACTCCTCCAGTTAAACATCCAAAATGGTACAAATCTATCATGTGTGCACATTTTAAAAGTTCTATTAACTTTCTTGACATTATTTGTTCCATTTCCAAATGACCGCTGGCAGAGATTGCTGACTCTCATATTAAATTCTCAGGTTCGCAAGAAGAAAAAAATTTTCCTATGTGGAAATAATGAAGCTGAAGAGCGGATGCCCTGAGGAGAAGTCACAAAGAATTATATCCTTCTATACAGGACACAGGGATAAGATAAGTGCCTGTCAGTTGGAATTCTCTCTGCTACATGTGCCTATCAATAAAAAAATGATTATATTCTTTGGTTACTACAGGGAAGATCTTGGGGGCTCTAAGATTGCACCTTTAATGAGAAGAAATGGTTGTTTCCTCCACACCCAAAACGACACTTGAGGTAAGTGAGATGTAATGCTATCAGTTTCTTCCCTCAGTTTCTCAGCGAACCTATAAAATAAAAATATTCCCACATTATTTGACGGGCCTGATATATTACATTTCTATGGAATTATTAGTGAATTTATTATTAGTGAGTTTATTTTGAGACGTGTGTTCTGTGTTGTGATATTGTGGTTTCACACTCCAATTCTGCTGCCTTGTCAGAATTAAGCAAAACAGATAGTTAGTTAGTAAAGTTGCCAAAAAACTAGGGAAGGTGGCAGGAAAAGTAAGTTCATACATCAATATGTTTTGAATTTTCAATGATCACTGAGAGCCGATTACTTGTATCATAGGTGTGCTTGTTCCATAGAACTGACGCTCATCTCACATGTAGCGAATGTATTTTATTAACCAGCATGTACATCTATTATGGAATGTAACAGCCATAGAAGGAGCAATAACAATTTTGTATGGCGAATCAAACTGCACTATACCTATGACAACAAAGTAATAATTTATAGCTGAGCCATATCATATTTAGCAGAAAATTCCTCACTTGTCAGGGACCTCTTTAATTTTGAAACATGCTCAGCTTATGAACTATTTGCTATTTGTTATACTATTTAGAGAGCATGACTTCATACCTTAATTGCAAAGTAATGTCAATGTCCTCAGAACAAATCTATTATGAATGGTCCTTGCAGACATTACGAATAGGGGCCCCACAGACACCGAATAGTTTTACAGTCATGCCATGCCTGCTACATTGTGTCATGCGGTTATTTTTTCATGGGCTTTGTTATAACAAAAGGGACTACACTGACATGTAATGACTCTTGAACATACTATTTGTCTTGAATTTGTTTAAGAGTGTGTTACATGAAAGGGATCTCAAAAAGTAGTGGAACTATAAAGCAATCTAAGCTGTTCCAAGGGCAGGTATATCAAGTACAGTACTGTAGATGCACCATCTGTGTCTCTTTATTTTGAGGCAGATAGAGGTCCTCCTTTTTGTGCTTTGCTTTTTTATTACCTGTATAAGACACAAACCTACATTATTCATATATACATCTACAGAACATATATTTTATATGTAATGTTTATGTTTTTTTAATTAGAAGCCTAGAAAGCAGAAGTCCCCTTGCAATGCCATTAGGCTTCATATAACATGCATATAAAGACATTTCTTTGACTGCATTCGCATTAATTCCACCACACCTTAGCTGCTTGTTATCATCTGAAACAGGTCACTTAAAATACTAAACTTAGAATTACTTTCTTAAACTTGACTATAAAGTGTATTTTGTCTTCTTCACATATGGTGTTGCTCAGACGGCATCCATACAGAGTTGTTAAGGTGACACAAATTAACCTCCAGTCTTTGACATTAGGGCAGACAGGTGTAAAAATATACATAGTTGACACTGAGAAAGATCGCGAGATAGATTTATGTATGTAGGGCACTAAGGAACTGCTGAGCTTATGAGCAGTTGCTGTCAGGTTCATTATTCACCCCAATGCTGTACAGCGGAACCAAATATGTTTGGGTTGTCTTCATCTCATTCCACATGCATTGTGATCTCTTGGCAGGCAAACAGATATGGGAGTATTGTCAATGCATGTATGTTTGTACAGTATATGAGCAGCCAGTAAACAAGTTTAAAGTTTACACCCTTAATTTGATGCACAATGGATGTTGACGGCTTCCTCGAAACATCTCATATTCTCCTCACTCCAAGTGAACGGGTTCTAGAAGAAATGTGGCCTGCATATAATTCAATCAACGCCGCCACGTGACACAACGATTAATTAACTCCTATTTGTCTTATTTTAGCTATAACATTACCACCTGACGCTGGCAGCTTGTCACCTGTTCCCTTGGATACGTGCAGTCAGTGTACTCAAAGGTGGCAAAAGAGAACCAAAATGAATGGAGCGTGTATAGCATTGCAGCCAGAAGCGATTACAGAGGTAACATGAACACTTGGAACAGATACTGAGACATGGCTTTTTGTGCCTTTTAAATTGCTGGACAGCTCCGGGGCTGACATTTAAAACATAACATCACCAAACAAAAAACACATTAAAAGAGAAAGGCTGAGCAGGGGGCTTTAAGCAAAACCTGAAATTCAAGTTTTGGCGACGGCTACTGACCTAAATTTCCTGCCCCTTTCTCCTCCATAACGTGCTACTGCAAGCCCAGGCCCCGGGGTGACGTATCCCTTACACAGGGATTGCCAGTGCATTTACATACCATGGTTAATGAGAGATCAACACCAGGAAAGTGTCTTGAATATAAAGCTTTCTTGTAAAAATAATGAGCGAGCGATTGATCCATACTCAAACAAGCCGGTTTGCTGAGTTAATACCAAAGGCAGATTATAGCCAGTGCCAAAAGTGCCCTGGCATGCGGCTCCTTTTGCTTAGAGGGTCCCCAAACTTGTCATCACATTAGCACATGGTCAAGGAGTACATCCTACCCCTCTCATAATCTGCTTTCCTGCACAATTAGCCTTCTAAAATAAGGCAGCTGCCTGGCTGCCGGCGAGGAGAAAAGGGGGGAAATCACTGAGTTTCACAGAGGACGGATGGATCCTTTAACCACGGCTGAAATGAAGACTCTGAGGTTACACCTCATCACTCATACTTCTGCTGCGTGTATTAGCGCTGAATGTTATGACAACAAGGAGACGTGCTTTGGTTTATTGTGCCGGGCGTGTATTGCACTTTGATGAAGACGACAAAGAAAGACCGGGGTGGGGATGGGGGGTTGTAGTGAAAGAGGAGAGAGAGAGGTAGAGAGAGAGAGAGGGAGAGAGAGGGAGAGAGGGAGGGAGAGACCTCGTGGCCCGGGTAGATCTGCTTAAGTCAGAAAATCAGATGTTGTAGAGGGTAGAATGGCAGGGGATGGCAAGTTTTCTGAATAAAATAATAGATAATTTCCACTCCGACAAAGGCGAGGAAACTATGGGCGAGGGGATGAAAATAGAAGGGATGGGATGGAGAAGGGACGGGTTTTGAAAAGAATAAGAAGAATTCAGTCCCGCTGCTTGCAAGGGAAAAGAGAGAGAAAAAAAACACTGATGACACCCGGTTCCATTCTTCCGCTCTCCCCATTCTCCGCTGCTCGCCTCGCAGAACGGCGGGCTAAGCTGGGAGCTGTAATGTCATTAAATTGCAAATGCTTTTTTTTTCATTTCCGACACACACTGTTTACTTATCTGGCAAAAACATATGTTGGAAGGAATCCGTTAAATTCTGCCCATTGCCTTGGGTGAAAGTGCAATAGAAACGGGCCCGCTGAGCTCCTTCTGTCGGCTCCTTTTAGCACTCTGCCTTATCTACAAGGCTGCTTAGCAGCAAACTGGCGAGTTCAATGAAAAATGAAGATACAGTGCGAGATTAGGGAAGAACAGTGCGGGGAGAAATGCTTGGAGAGAGGGTCATCCCATTGCAAATGATTTCACTCCTCTCCCATCTGCATAAATGACTATTTTTAAGGCATCTCCGGCGTCTGTATATTTTTCTCACTCTGCCACACATTTAATTTCACGCCCCGTGTTCTGAATATGCTTAAATGCATATCTCTGATGCACCTTTAAGCCAGAGGAAAGAGGATGGGTGGGGGGCGGGGGTGTGTGGGGGGTGGAGAGGATACGAAAGCAAAATTAAAGATAAAATGGTGTGATTTGCACTACAAGTCTATTACTTTATGGCATTTACATATAGTTTACCTCTGCAATTCCGAGATTTTCCTACCACCTTACTATCAGTATTTGGACTTGTATAAATATGTATAAATCTTTGTTGAGAAAAATAGAAATCCCAGCCGACACTGGAAAGTTTGAAGGATGCACTTTCTTCCCCGAACTTCTCCCTTTGCTCCCCTTGAGATTGTCAGCACATCTGCTGGGCTGTTTTCTTCCTGCATCAAGAGCTGTGTGCCTCCATGAACCCCTGACCCTCCAGGATTCACTGGCATGGGGCGTCCAGCCCAGGGACCAGGTCTTAATAGTCAAGGTATGGTGTGGCCAGGTAGCCATGTCTACAGTCTAGAACAGTGGGTCTCAAACTCCAAAAAAGAATCAATTTCTATCCTTGTGATTCCCCTCATGCACACACATGCATAACAAAAGAATATAAAGTAGCCTATACACTATACCATAACCAGCACAGGGTAATGCAAGTACATTTACAGATAATCCTTCCAAATAAAGGCAAAACATGAATTTCCACTTAATGGTATTTTGTAAATACATACAAAAACATTATTTCAACATTTTAAAATCACCTCACATCCCTCTAAAGAACCTTTCCCATTAGACTTTCAATTAGGCGTGACTACTTCCACAGAGAACATTTATTAGTAAAAGAAAAGACCAAACTAACAAGCTCCCAGGTTTTACAAAGTGACACTATGAATAGTGGCTGCATGTCTTCCGCTGTGCTATCAGATGGGCGTGTTGTTCTACACTGGCAGGGACGTTTTGGAGTAGTGCGGAGAGCCCGCCCCTATAGTAGCAGTGTAGGAGAAGGCCTTGGATTGGCCTGGGAATGAAAGGGAGAGACAGAGGCTATTCAGAGCACGATTCCTTTCCTTCATTGTCTGCCCGCTCAGATTTGAATACGCTCACTCAGAGCAGATGAGAAAATGCTTCAGTCGCTTGCATTGTTGCCTTTCTCTCTCTTCTTTTCTATTTGCAATTAAATGCATTTCAAATGGAACAACTGTACAGAAAGCAATTCCCGATAAGAGGAATTCCACTGCCTTTAACCTCCTTTGTAATGGCTTTGCATTTTTGAGCTTTCTTGTTATGTGAAGTGCACAATCACAACCTATCTTTCAAAAGGAAATGCCATACAATGTAAGTAGTGCTTCATTGAAAATTAAAATGCATTTAAAAATAATTTTTAGTCAGTTTGTTGCTGGCTCTTATGAGCCAGTCCCAGTGTTTCTTGGTGCTGTATGAGACATTGTGGCATGACGGGACACTTGTGTCCTGAGTAGGATATCATACACACTGGTCCTAAGCATGGGATGAGATCAGTCAATTAGAATTAATGTCATCTGGTCATTTACGGCTAAACATCCTCCATGTGCATTGTGTTTGCTTTGTGTGCAAAGCATCAACTGCAAAACCAATCTCATCCTCCAGACATGAATTTTTGAAGGATTTGAACGCTGTAAATAACTCCAAACCCTCTCTTACGAGGTTTACCCCTGGAGCACTTTGTAACTTATCAGGGCTGCCTTGTGCCTCCTCTAATGCTTGCATTATGCTCAAATGTAAATCGGTAAGCTGCCAGAGAGGTGGGCGGGAATCATTGAAGAAAGAATCACTGAAGGGTCTAGCCAATATTCTGATTGGGGCATAGCAAAATAAACACTATAGTTTTCTTTTCAGCAGCCACTTTATACAAAAATATAGCACACTGCCTTGTTGTATTTTAGAACAATTGTTCTCAAAAGACTAAAAATCCCATCCACAGAAATCTTGTGTTAATTAACAGAAAGTGAAACCTTCATCATTGAAACATTATCATGGGTTTACGAAGTTTGGAGGGTTGCAGGTTATTTTTCTAAATCCTAATGCTCTTATCCATGCAAACGGAAACTAATATATTCTGAGTGAATGATGCCTCAGGGTCAGTTTAGTATTTCTAATTTCCATCTCTAATGGTACAAGGGACTGATTAGTAATTAGGACAGGCCCATTTAAATGCATGTAATGAGTATTATAGGTTTCCTATATACTGTGAACACTGAACTGATGAAAATGGATAGCATCGTTCTCAATTTGAACGCATGTTGACCTTTAATGGTAATTAAGATACAACAAAGTTCTTCATGCTGCTTGTCCTTGAATTTGCTGTATAGTATCTTGACTATATCACCGGAATCTTCCAAATAATTTACCTCGAGCATATTTCACAGCACAAGTATTAATCTTATTTTCCAGTGAATAATTTCTCCAGTTTGCTGAGAAGTGGGTTATACAGAGAACAAACTAATGCAGGGGGATATGCGGCCCCTAGATATTAGTTTGAAGGTGGATAGGAGTCTTAAGGAGGATTAAAACTCTATACAGGCCAGCCATTTTATACGTCTATATACCAACCAGCCCAGTGTATATACTGTCACTCATTGCTTGACATGCTTGAGATTTTAAATGATGACAGTTAAAGTACAAAGATGTCCAATCCCAGACTATTTCATGGCATATTTGGTGAAGAAACCTGAAGGAAATGCAGGAGTTAGGGCCAATCATTCCTGTGTATGAGGAACACCAAAAGCAGCAATACTGCCCCCCTCCTAATGTTTAGAGATACTACATCTCTCTCTTTCCACAGCTGAAAATGTCAATATAAAATATTGTTCATATTTACACAGCTTTTTTGAAAGATTCTTTCAAGTCAACTTTATTTACAGTATAGCACTTTAAAGCACAAAAACAACCTTTACATAAATTGGTGCAGAAGACAACAACAAGGAACATACATAAACACACACGCACACGCACACACGCACACATATATAGTACAAATAGCCACAGACAAAACAACATGGTTTCACTGTCTTGGTTTCTATAAAAAAAATCTGCTACAACAATATTTGCATGAAACATTTGAAAATAAGATGATATTATTATTTGTTAAATAATAATCATAATAAATAACGAATTGGTGTCCAATTCTCTCTTGTATTTTTTATCTTTAGTTTAAGATGCGTCTCTAATGGCCTGGCCATTAGAGTGAGAGTGTGATTCACCCTTCCATCATGTTTTTTAGTCTTCAGACAACTGATGTGCTCTTACTGAATGTAACTGAAGTGCCCTCAATTACACTTTGAAAAGTCTTAGAATAATTTGGCCAACATGCATTCCAGAAAATATGTGCGCTGTGAGCACTTCAAGTGGAATATTCACATAGCCATTAGGAAATTGGATACATTTTGCCATCAGTGTGTAATAAGTAGATCATTTCACAAATTAGGCATCACCTTCTTGTGTGATTTCTCTTTGAAATTCCATTAAAAGACGTATTCAATTTACCCCACTTCAAAGGTCTGAGCACTCACTCCTTTCACAGTTGCCTTCCATTTGCAAGTTTCCATTTTAAAACAATGGCACTTCCATTGGGGATAACCTGGAGGACCCTCGACAGCACTGGCAAATTGTGTTTCACACTCATTGCCTACAACTAGCACGGTTTCAGACCCCACAATGTAGTTGAGCATTCAGTAGAGATAATGGCCATTTGGCCTGATTATCAGGCCTACAACACCATGCATATTCCATGCACTGTTTCCAGCACAAAATTTTACACCACAGAATTTGTTATGTCACAAAACACATCCACTAATCTATGCTACAGTATCCAAGGCTACGTTCACATTAATTTGAATCATAATAATGAGAGGATGTAAAAAAGGTTGGGGTATTATTATGAAATTAAACTATTATGCATATTTTCATTAACCTGAAAATAAAATTTAATTTTAGAAATGATGAGATAAAATAGGCTTTCTAGCATTACTAGTCTTGTTTGTAAATTAAACATAAATGTAGCAGTATATTTGTGTTAGGCTTGTGGAGCTCCACAAATAATTCACTGTGTTCAATCACTTTATTTTGTAATAATAATAATAGTAATAATAATAATAATAATAATAATAATAATAATAATGAATTCTGAATCTTTAGGGAAAAAAAACTATTCTTAGAAAATTAATACATTCTTAAATAACACCTTCAGTGTATTTCTAATGTCTTAGTTACTGCTGTATGTTGAACCTTTTCTTAGTTTGGCTTGAGTCTGTCTCCCCATACTATAGCTCTCTGGCACCATCTTGTGTTTCAGCTGTGATAATGTTATTTTTCATATTATATAATTTATACATTTTTACACAAAGCAATATGGGAAATATTTAGAAACATTTTCTTGTAGGCATTGTATAAGTACAAATATTTATTGTTGATCAAATTATTATTAACTTTCATCCATTCATCCATCTGTTTTCTTGACCGCTTAACCATTAAGGTTGGGGTGGCAACAGGGCCATTAGAGCAGCCCAGGTATCCTTGTCTGCAGCAACAGGCACCAGCTCCAGCTCAAATGATAATATTGAAATCTTATATTATTGTGATAAATATACTTTACAGTGTATATAACATATTCAGATATCCCATGACATCCGATGATCTTGCTTGCCTGACAAATATACTGTAGCTTACTAACTGTAACATTAAGGATCACATCACCAGTCATCACAAGTTTAATAATTGGTTATATTCTCAATATTGCTTCACACAGCCAGCACAACAGCACTCTGGACATGGCATCAAAATGCATTCATCAAAGGTGTCATTAATTGTTTCTTTCTTTGGCTGTCCAGAAGTAATTATTTTTTCAGCTCTCAAAGAAAATATTTAGATAGTGGATTGCGAGGAGATATTTCATGAATTTGACAAAATAAAGTGTACAGTACAGTCACTTACTATACCTTTGAAAGGTTGATAAATGCTACAGTATAGTAGGTTGACCAATGTATGAAGAAGTTTGAATATGTTAACTCCATTGAATAATTCTTTTCAGAAATTGTAAAAACAATAATAATAATAATAATAATAATAATAATAATAATAATAATAATAATAATAATAACAATAACAATAATTCAGTACTGAATAGGAATATTTATGTCTAATGTAGTATGTCTAATACATTACT
>JAODUG010000014.1:3265679-3283685 GCA_027564795.1 Aphredoderus sayanus
AATTAGGTTTAGCGCCTTCTATCTGCCACAAAGAGCTAGTGATTTGGGTCATTCTGACCCGGAGGACATTACGAGGGATATTGTTGTTTGTTATTTTTTTGTGTCAGAGTCAATACTGTAGATGAAACAAAGTATGTGGTGTATGTTGTGATAATATTATATAATATTATCTATTTATCTTATTTTCCTTACTTAAACCAAACTGTATACTGTCTAAAATAAAGAATCTGCTTTTAATATTGAAACAATTGATTAGATACCTTATACAGACTCAATAAGTTGCTTTGTAGTTGTTATACAAAAGTCTATGTAGCCTTCAGGCAAATTACTCTGCTGTCAGGTGACCATCACAAGACCAGCGTCTTAATCCTTAGAGCTCTACTAAAACCAAGCACAGACACAGAAGCTTTCTTAATGTGCATTTAACCTTGCAGAACACAGTCAAATTTTGCTTTCACTGTTTTTCCACAGGCAGTAGAGTTATCGCTTTATCTAATTCCTAGATAGGCAACAGAGTACCATTGCGGACTGAGATTCCATGCTCTTCCAGGGAGAACTAACTCACTGTTATTACAGTTGAATTGGTGTGCAAATCGATTTGTTCTAACAGTTTCGAGGCACAATATGAAAGCACTGGGTCTTTTCCTGGTTTCTGTATGCCTCTGGCCTGATCCTACACAGGCACAGTTCCCTCGAACATGCTGCACGGTGGAAGGGATCCTTTCAAAGCAGTGCTGCCCTGCTCTGGGCTCGGACCCGGCTAACATCTGTGGGATCTTGTCTGGGAGAGGAAGCTGTCAGGACATCCAAGTGGACAACAAACCCTGGGGAGGACCTTACCGACTGAGAAACGTTGATGATAGAGAGAGGTGGCCAATCAAATTTTTCAATCAGACCTGCAGGTGCATTGGTGAGTGATGCACAGTTTTGCTATGATGTGTGCTATTTCAGTGAGCAACACAATAATAGATATATTTATAGGTTAAAGACAAATCTAATCTATCCACGTGTTTGGCTGTCTAGGCAACTTTGCAGGGTTTAACTGTGGCCAGTGTAAGTTTGGTTGGATCGGAACCAACTGTGACCAAAGGAAATCTCCAGTGATCAGGAAGAACATCCATTCACTGACATCCACGGAGCTCCAAGAGTTCCTCGACGTTTTGGACCTGGCAAAGACCACCACACACCCAGACTATGTGATTGCCACTCAACACTGGCTGGGCCTCTTGGGTCCAAATGGAACCGAACCCCAGATTGCTAACGTCTCCATATACGATTTCTTTGTGTGGCAACACTACTACTCTGTCCGAGACACTCTTCTTGGTAAGAAAACACTTTTACACCTCAAACGCTAACAAAATATATTACGGAGAAGTGATCTTTGATCATTTTGAGCCTAAACCGCTTATAAAACACGTTTCAAAACAAACATGAGACCTTATACATACATGCATCATTTTGGTAGTCCTATTTAGATTTTATTTTGAATAGATAATTAATTATTTCTATTTTTTAAGTGTCTCCTTATTTATATGTAGCAGATACAATAATTTTTCTTTTGCTTTACAGGTCCCGGTCGTCCTTTCAAGGCGATCGATTTCTCTCACAAAGGGCCGGCGTTTATTACCTGGCATAGATATCACCTCCTCAGCCTGGAGAGAGAGCTACAGGTACATTTGAGATATATATAAATAACATACACTTTACTGTACAGTACAGTATATGTTGACTTCAAATCAAAGGTTTCCTGGAAAAGTCTAAAAGGGAAAATACATTCATTCATTTATTCAGAAACAAATACAAATCTAACAATGATAAAAATTGGTTTTATTAAATAATGAATTGGAATAGAATGAACAATAATATCCAATCATTAGTTTGTATATTACTTTTATTGTAGTTGATGATGCGCTGTTATTCGAACTTCAGAAAATAGTCATTTTCATCAATCTGTAAAATTTTAATGTTATAAAATACTTTGATATTTGTCTAGTACTACAATAGTTGAGTTAGTTGTTTGTTTATGTACTGTACATCATTTGTGTTGGCCTGTTCTTGGCAGAGACTGACTGGGAATGAAAACTTTGCTGTACCGTACTGGAACTTTGCTACTGGGCAGAGTGAGTGTGATGTGTGTACTGACTCTCTACTGGGAGGTCGCAACCCAGAGGACCCCTCCCTCATCAGCAACCAGTCTAGATTCGCCAAATGGGGGGTGGTTTGTAACAGGTACAATTAGTCAGAAATAGCACCTTCTTGTATCTGGATGGTTGAAATTGTACTACTCTTAGTTGCTACTTCTCCATAGTTGCATAATTAGTACGTACTGTACTGTGTATATACTAAGTTAGATTGGCATTCATCATAAACTAAAACACAGAACCCCAGCAAGTTGGTGGCAGTGTAAGTATGTTAAAACTACAAATACTGAATGAAACAGGCTTAACTGAGGCAAAAATATTTAAGCTGCCATGTTACCATTAATATGAACACTTCCCCTCTCTCCGTTGAGTTTGGATGACTACAACCGTCTGGTGACTCTATGTAATGGCACCAATGAGGGTCTCATCAGGAGAGGTGTCGTACAGAGGGCTAATACATCCCTGCCCACCATGGACGACATCAGGAGCTGCCTCAACCTCAGGGAGTACGACAGCACTCCTTTCTTCACCAACTCCACCTTCAGTTTCAGGTACACCTCTGAGTAATGGTCTTTGTTTTTATATTTTTGGAGGTAAATGGCATTTAATGTAACATTAAATGAATGTCATCTGTTTAAAATAGAATTACTATTTCAAGTATTTCGTTTTTGAATATGGACAAATATTTTGGTTTAATTTTCCCAGAAATGCTCTTGAGGGATATGACAAACCAAATGGCGAACTGGATGAATCTGTCAATAACCTGCACAACTTGGTCCACTCTTTCCTCAACGGAACCAGCGCTTTGGCTCATTCTGCTGCCAACGACCCCATATTTCTGGTCAATAATCTGATTATGGCATTTAATTCACTTGAAAAATAAGTGTTTAATGAGGGCTGTCAGTAAATATGGTGGTTTTGGTCCATGTTGTAGGTACTTCATGCTTTCACTGATGCTATTTTTCATGAGTGGATGAAGAGGTTTGCGCCATCTAACACCACCTTTCCAGATGAGATGGCCCCTATTGGACACAACAGGGATTACAACATGGTTCCCTTCTTCCCCCCTATTACCAACGAGGAGATTTATGTTCCATCTGAGCAGCTTGGATATTCCTATGCCATCGCCTTGGACGGTTAGTGACTTCTTTCACAAACGGACCAAAATGGCTCCCATTCATTTATATCCCACAGTTGTTCAATGATGTTAAAGGTTCACTCCTTGAACACACAGTATATTTTGTGTTTGAAGCCTGCATTACAAAAATGTAATGCATCCCTGTACAGCACTAGTGTTCATTATCTCTTAAAACACAACACATAATGAGCACACATGTGAGCCATGCATGTGTTTTTGTGTGTGTTTTGTATAGGGACTTACCAGTCTTATAATAATAACAAGCTACATTGTTTTAACACAGAACTGTATCTGGTAGAATATTACACATACATAATATCTTCTGTACAGAAACAGATGGAGGAGCGACTGTGTTTGTGCTGGGGTCATCGCTGGGTGGCGTTTTCATCGGCATGCTGGTGCTTCTCCTTATCGGATTGCTCTACATGAAGCAACGAAGGAAGGACGATGTTGAACCTCTGATAAAAGCCCACTTCTCACATAGAAAATACACTGAAGAAGCCTAGACTAAACAACAGGTGAACACAGTATGCAGCTGTAGAACTCCTGATGTCCAACTGTGATGCAAGGAAAACATGAAAACTCAGATAATAAATTTGACTTTATTAACAGATCTTGTGTTTAATTTGAATGACTCGACTGATACTAATTTTGGTTTTCTGTTTTCTGTTGTGAAAGTTGCTGTACGTTTAAATTATGTACTGTACATTACAGTATAAAGTTGAAGTATACCAGTATAAAGTATACCATACATTCATTTTAAAAGAGACAGCACAGTTACTGCTATTGGAATCTTTATATACTGTATATAAATATGAACTCTTAAGAGTATCAAAACATAAATGCGATAGGTTAAGTTGCATTCAACACAGTAAGGCATATTTGCTTATGTAAATCATTGGTCATGTTAGCTCCATTATACACCAAATAACAGACTCCATTAGCGATAAAATGCATAAAGCAAATGCATTGAAAATGTTGTCCACAAATGTTTCTTGCTAATTTTGTTTATGCCAAATATGTACTTTTCTCTCATATTTTAAACGTTTTATTGCAAAAATATTCCCATTAAAAGTGCAATGATACAAAATCTAAAAAAGACAGATGCCTTTAAATCATTACTAATAATAAAGAATATTTTTCAAGGATTAAACATCAATGAACATTCTCTGTTTATATTTATGCACATGAATGTAAACATAAACATCAACCTAAAAGGCCAAAAAAAAAGAAAAAAAGATGAGCCCAGTAAATAAAAGCTGGTACATTGGCTAATTCCCTCAATATTTAAGTTTAGCTAGTTTTTGTGGTTTATTGAGCTGACAGGCGCAAAGAGAACAGTGGACATAGAGCTCTGCTTCAGCTGGTGCTGTTGGCTGGAGTCTGGTGGCTGGATACTGTTCGGCCCCTTCAGTCTCTTACACTCTCTTTAAGTGTGCTCTGCTGAGTAGCTTCACTGGAGCATTCAGCCCTAACCAGCCTTCACAGATTCTCATTTCACAGGTGACTGTGGTTGGCTTCAAGTCTGTGGTGCAGACATGTCCATTCAAGCTTTACAGATAAATTCAGGGAGACTTTTTATTTTTTGCATTTCGGTCAAAAATGTGTTGTTTGGAACGTTCTCTTCTCTGATTTTAATGTAGTAAGGAATTATTGTTGCTATAATTTTATTTTTTATACATTATTGTTGACTGAATGAAAACATGGCTGTCAACAAACTAAATGCTCTATCCCGTACATTACATTGCAGGTTTTTAGAATGGTATTTTTAAGTGCTTGATTACATTTCTAATTGTTGTTACAGCTGCTCTTCAGTCATTTAAGATAGATATGTTGATATATGATCTATGATATTTGTTTGTCTAGTTATGTTAAGTCTGGTGTGCAAAAAGCTATTAATACCTGTTTTTACATTTAAAAAAAACAAACATGTAAAAGTAAATTATGTTGTAAAGAATTTGCCAACTTTATATATGAACATACAATGTTTGTATTTTATTACATAATTAAGCCCCCTTTTAGTCTATACTATATTTTGTATTATGCTAGAATAATACCACTGTTTCTGACATACATACACATAACAAATATATGTCACATAAAATGACATGTATTGTGATGTGATACTACACTAGCATGTAAAATAGTCACTAGTACAACTATAATGTATTAAAGGGGTTATACTGTATATATGCATCCAAAAAACATATAAACAATAAACATTGTATGTTCATAATATATATATATAAAAATGCATGTGAATATTGAAAATAAATATTATCAATCCAATTCGATGTGTGTTTACAGTCCTGTTTATCAAGTAATAATTGTTTGTTTAGAATGAAGCATGTGGTTAAACGTATATGCTTACTACAGTATAAGTTAAGAGAGAAGGAGCAGATGATCAACCCATGATTTATCTAGAAAGCATACTGACATGAGTGCTGATGGTTGAGCTAACCATGAGACACAATTATGTTGTTCTTTCCCTCAAGGCATCTGAACACTGTCATGTGGCAGTGGATTAAAATTAGAGTAAGCAATGCTGAAGAAATTGTGTTGATACTTGAACTCATTAAAACAAAAACACCTCTTCCTTTAATGTGATAGGGTGCTCCCTCAGAAGCTCCACCCCCCAAACTGACAGATAATGTTGTGTGGCACAATGTGCACCACTGATTTTGTTTTCAGCATGTACAGAACAGGATATTTGCTGAATTTAACAAAACGTATACTGGCTAAATCGCTTACTGAAGCTTTAAAGCCCCTACAGATACATATTGAGCTTTTCAATGTACTGTAGTGACACATTTAGTTGAAACCTAAACAAATTGGTTGGGAAAACATAATTAAATGTAGTCACCAAAGCGATTTCAGTGAACTGTGAAAGCCAACACAGTTCTGAGCTGTGCATTTCTAATGCTGACGGCTAAAAAGATATTTGAAGCTTTTAGGGGTGATCTTTAGGACTTAGCAGAAACGTGCAGGAAAAAGCAGGTCTCTTGTGATTCAATGTAAACATTAATGCAATAATTTTGACTGCAGTATTTTTAACATCTGATCACTCCTGACCAAAGACTGTAAATGTGTTTGTACTTGATTAGAATTATATATAATCTTCATATATACTTTATAAATTTAAATTTAATTTTTTTTACATTTAAAGTTTCAGGATATTAGTAAAACAATGTAATGCTAATATGCCAACCTATCAACATGTGATTTTAACCCTATAGAATGTCAGATAGCCATAGTAATCTCAGGCCTCTTTCAGGCACCTCTCTAACAACCATATTTTACACATGGTTCAACACACAATACAGTTTGCATAAGAAACAAAGAAATACAGAAAAAAACATTCAAAGTGCATGGGCTTCTGCACATGGAGACCTCAATATCTGCCATATGTGAAAGGAACATGTTGTTTTCTTTTCATTTTGCATGGGGTGGCACCGACAATAACACTGCCAATCATATCAAGTCTAAGGATGGCACTGCACAAACTTTGGGTGGGTGGGAAATCATAATGGATGGCTGCTCTTTCTCAGAACAGACCGTTAGTCCTCCAGGCCAAGGCAGCCTGAGCACTGTCTGCTTCCCTGTAGCTCCCATCCTGCCTGAATACAAAAAACAGCAAAAAAGAGAAACCCCTGCTGTCCAAGTCTAGTTCAGCCCCCCCATCCCCCCACCCCCACCCCCACCCAAGCATTATCTCCACTGTCGGTGAAGTGCCAGGGTGAACACTATTGCCAGTATGGTTAGTCGGACGGGCGAGGAATAAGGAAGTGTGGCTGAGTTGTCGATGGGCCCGCTGCGGTCGGCCTCCAACACGGGGGGCTCGGTGGCCACCACCTCTGTGTCTGTGGTACAGTCCACGCAGCCACTCCCACTGCCCGAACCGCTTCCCTCATCACCTGGAACACAGCACAACACAAGCTACACTGAGCAGGTACCACACACACAAACACCATTGAAAAACACCTCCATGACCTTGCTGCTGGGAGTCGAATCAGCCAAAACATTAAACTATCCTGTAAAACTAATCACCTTTACTAAGGCTTTAACTCTTTCTCGTGGCTGTTAAATGGCTAGAGAAGACCATCCTAAAATGTATCTGTATCACAATAACGGTGAGATGGAGGCTTACTTGAGTCTTGGAAGTAGATATCATTGCCATTGTAAGCATTTTTTAGCTTGTTGGTCATCACCCTCAGAGCCATGATCTGCTGACGGATGAATGTATCTGGTCTGGTGATGTCTACGCTGACCTCAGGGTTATTCAGCTGATTGGTCAATCCATCCTTCTGGACCTCTGGGAAGTAGCTAACACCCCGGACAAAACACACAAACAAACAGTGGAATATCATGGAGCTAATGGAGTAAGTACCACGTAATGTAATGTGTGACCCTATCAGAACAGAGGTTAGAATGCGCTTCACAAACAACGATAAAACACCAATGGCATTAAAAACCAACACTGCACCACGAATGTACAATATATGTTTAATAAATAGTTGAACAGTTCAGGTTCAGTTACTCAAAGCCTGTGTGTGCAGATGGATCTTTAAATAATTTAAAACATCTACAGTATTGCTGTCTTTGTTGACTAGTCAGTAGAACAAGGCATCAGAAACTGAGACAAAAGGGACCCAGCCAGATTATGTTATTTCTTGTGTGATAAGCAGCATTTTGAAATTGATTCTGTCAATTTAACTGCTTGCCACAAAGCTCAGACAGGGGTTTTATAGGGGCACAACATGTGGTTCTGATAAGACCACATGTACAGCTACATGACAAGGGCTACAGCATAGTACTATAATGTAACTGACTACGACAGGCAAACAGTGCCTTACAGCAATTGAGTCGAGTGAAAATAATGGTCTGAATAACTGTTTTCTAGATCTTGATATGAAAATGTTTTGGCAAGATTTGTTATTTGGAAGAAATGCGTGCCACAAATTAGAGTGAATGAATGTAATGGCAGAGCTAATGGTACTAGACAACTCTCTATAACGTCTCTAAGCTTTCAGGAATGTAAAGAATTATCCAGTTGTCTACTGGGAATTGGAGTATATAGAGAAACAAAGGATGGATGGGCAACACAGATATTTTGCTTTTGGTATTGTTTTGTTGGGGTTACTTATTCTATAGTGTAGTGTTAGTGTTGGTATGTGTGTATAATGTATATGCATACAGTCTACATACTCTAAACATATATTCAAAAGGTTCCAAAGCAAATAGTATAATATTCAATTGTTTTCCTTGGAAATTATACTACCTCTAAGAATCACTAGCCTTGATAATTAAATAAGTAACTAAGTATAAAATATAATAATAAATAAAAAAACATGAAAATAAAGCAAAAAATAATAAGTATTCTCCAGGTTAAACTTGAATGCTATTTAAGGTGGTCTAATATGTTAAAACCTGCTGTACTAACTCCATAGAGACCTTTGGAACAGACCAATGTTAGTCATACCCCTGTGCCCTGTGTTGAATAGACCCAGTCACAAACATTAGCAAAAGAATGCTAGATGCCAGAGTGGATTAGTAAAAGCTTATAATATGGTTTTCAATTAAAGACTAATATATGTTGTTAAGCTATTTCATGAGACCTTGGACACACTATACTATCCCTGGACCTTGTCAGACTAACCTGCCCTTGGTATGGCTATTCCAGCACTGTTCATCACTGCTCTCTCCAGAAGACATCCTGTCCTCTGCACAGATCTCCTCAGGCAGCCCAGACCAGAACTTCTTAGAGACCTTCAACTTCTCCTTTATGTCCACCACCTACAGTATGTGAAGGAAACAGCATTGCCTCTTGCTACAATTGGTACATAGTAGCAATATATGCAGTATTTACAGGTGAAACAATTAATATCTAAACAAACAAATAAACAGTATTCACATGTGCACACCATGCAAATAGTTTGCACATAAAGTTCACAGGGCATGCAGACGTGTAGAAAAAGTGGATGACCACTTCACTGGAAATTTTGCTGTACTGTAAAAGAATTCACTAAAACAGGCTTTTCCATTTACTAGGAAGAATATAAGTAAGAAAATGTCCTTCAGCCATGGTGAAGTATGTGAATGTATATCTATATATGTATATATAGATATAAATGTATATAACATAAGTTAAAATAATACAATAATATGAATAGCCTTACAGTACCAATATTCTTTGCTTTCACTAATAAAAAGTTAAATGTCCGGGGTTTCGTTTTTGCTGGCTTTGAGGGACTGAAACTTAAAAGATTTTAACAATTTCTCCATTCTTCCCGTTTACTGGTTGGGGATAGAGCATTGGAGGTTCTGGGAGGTATGTTGTGGATTGGGTTATTTAGTGCTTCTGTGGTGTCATCTCCGGGGTTCCGCTTATGGTGGTGGCATGGTAGTGCCTGGTTGGTGGGCTGGATCGTGGGTGGGTGTGTGCCCTGGCCTGCAGTGTCTGGAGGTTTAGCTGGGGGGAGCTGGTCCATTTTGTCACCTGCGTTGTGTCTCTGTTCGGTGGTGCACCCCTGGTGCCACATCATTGGGGGTCTGGGGTATATTGGTGTGTGGGCTCATTCCTTCAGTGTCTTTGGTTTTCCATTCTCTGACTGAGATTGAAGTGGTTTGGGAGTGGGAATGGGACTCCAGATGTTTGGGCTTGGTTTTCTGTTTTCCCTGGTGCTTGTTTGTGATTGGAGGGTTGAGATGATGGGTGTTATATTTGAATATATGCCTTGTACAAATCCTCCCTGTATGTGTAACTGATGCTTTCCAATACTTGTTCTCAGTGATTACCACACCTCTCTATGTGGAAGTTAGGGAGATGAGCTTTGAGACTAGAAGCCATGGTTACCCAAACTATCTTAAGACATCATATCTGGACAACCTACAAGAATGTGTGCCCTTGCAGTTTAAATAAATTACCATTATGAGCGGAATTAACATTGTACATTGTAGTACACAGTGATAGGTATTGCTATTGCTGTTTAGATTGAATCCAATGCAAAGCTCTGCTACACAGAAGCAGTCAAATATGGGTGTCAGCTGTTTGCTGATTTGCCGAGCAAAACCAGATATTTAATATTCATTTGATAATAAGCTTCACTAAAATCACTGTGGGGTGTTTTGTAACCTACATTTTTCTACATTCATGAAAAAAGTCCAAAACTGTCCATAGCGCTTTACAATGTGTAATATTTTGTCCTGTTTCATGACTTGAGTCTGTTGAAGTCGAGCTTTCCATCACAAAAAAAAGAAGAGAAAAAACAAGGATTTGTCATATTTCACTGAAGTTAAGGGAAAGCGTGATAGCGACAGGTTGCCACTATTATCTGTTTCTGTCTGACATGCTGTTGGCTTACGTGAAATTGTACTAAACCTGAGCAGAACATGAAAGGTGCTGTACTGCAGTGTGATGCTGCTGTAGGCCTTGACACCGCTTTTGATGTGTTAATCCTGTCACACACTGATGCCAAAGCACTCCAACTGCTTTGATACTACCCAGAGGCTCCACTCGGTGTGGCAGATTGACGGATGATTTAAAAAAATACATTTGCTCCAAGTTGAATAATGAAAGGAAATACACTTTTGCTATTTCAAGGGCTGGCAGTCAAAAACAATTTGTATATAATCATAAGTTCATAAAAAGTGGCATGTTATTATAATGTAGCTGTCATTTAAAACAGCTGGACAATTTCAAATGATCTAAACAAATAATTACCGAATAAAGGTGAAACTACTGTGCATCAATGTACAAACTTATACAAAATCTTTTTAAAGTGTTATTTAATCCATTATTAATATAAGAATGTTGGCAGTCACATAACACTGCCTATGTGCAGAGAATACAAAAAGCCATTAGGAAAAAATGTAATACACCTTATCTGTTTCTCTACGCTAAAGGAATAGGGAACCTTGGAATGCAAAGGGGGCCTTTTCAATATAGGCAAATGTGCAGTTTTCTTCAGTAAAATGTCTTTGAGTCAAAGCCTGTCTCCCTGTTCATTGTGCAATGCCCATGAATAAATAATAAGACTGCAACAAGAGGCCCTTCCTGCAATTACCTATGGTGACCACTAGATGGCACTATGCCTATGGTTAAGGCAGAAAGCGAGGAGAGTTAAGCTAAACAATTACAACACACATGCATAAATTAATATAAATGTAAAAATCAAATAATGTGTATATGTTTCACACATGCACTGCATTAAAATGATTGGCTACGCTCTATGTGCATTATAAAGGTAATGCTCCTGACACTGAACTCTGCTGCTGAACTCCACTGGATGTTAACCCTCCTGTTGTCCTTATAATACTGTCTTGAACCAACAGATGGCGCCATCTGATTGTATATGATTGTGTATGATGATCTCTTTATTGTCATTGCTGTGTGTATTTCATTATTTATTCATCATTTCTTTATCTATTTGTGTTGTTTTATGTGCCTTTTAACCCTCGGGTTTCAAACACACACCTTGTTGTGCCAGCAGTGCACATCATGTGTCTGTGTAAGCTGTATAATTAGGTTTAGCGCCTTCTATCTGCCACAAAGAGATAGTGCTTTGGGTCAGTTTTACCCGGAGGACATCATGAGGGTTAAGAAACAGTTGAGTACAAGAGGGCACACAGTCTGTGAGACAAGACATGGCAACACATCACTGAATTCTAACTACGTTAAAGCATCAACTGAGAAATAAAATATAAATCGCCCTGTGTGATAGGATGACAAAGATGATCAGATGTGTTCCCTCTAATGGTATATTAGCAAGGAAGGAGAGACGATGGTGTGCTTAAGTGCCGCTGAAAGAGAGCGAGAGACACTCATTGTGAGCAGCTGTCAGCCATTGACAATGAGGTGATACTGTCATTAGAATCAATGTGGATATCATGAAATTACACAGACTTAGTTGTCGGCGGCATACTAAGGGATGATTATGGTGCGGATGTTAAGAATGTCACTATTTCCGTGATGATGACATTAGCAATGTCATTAGTGCCCCGCTAGCCAAGCTTCTGCAATCATGGTATACACTGATGCTTAATGTGAGGGTGACACAGGCTGTCCATCATGTCTCACTTTAGCTGTAACTGTGACTCATGATGCCATTAGTGTAGGTAGCCTACAAATATTACAAAACTCGCAGAAATATTCACAAGAACATCGACTAGGACAATCGGAGATTAGAAAACACCAGACGATTCCCTGTAGCTTTAGTTTAGTGGTGACACATGCATATATACCCTTCTACCAACAAGCTTACGAATAGATGGGCTCTGTCTCACCACTCTTTTATGCATCATCTCTACTGTCATGTGCTGTAATTTTCATCACAAGGCATGTGGTGGCCCTTTAGGCCAATAACTATTTGTATAGTTCCCATAGGGTGAGTTGATAGAAATCTAGGTTAGATGGCTTCACACAAAGTGTAGAAGAACACTACAAAATGTAAATACATTAAATAGACTATATACATTTAACAATTGTATTTATCAGTAGAAGACGAAACTGTATACACACAGTATTTCATTTAATCTAACTATGTTTCTATGTATCTTTTTTTCTGCATTGGATTTATATAACATATACATTTGTATTCATATGCTATTGCTAACACCATAAAGTCAACTAAAACTACTTTAGAATATAAGGAAGGCATTCGTAATAAGGCATCAGTTTAGATCCCAAATGATAAAATTCTGCAGCAAAATGCCTCTCCTTCCCTCCTCAGCTATATTTTCTATCTCTCTCTCTCCCAAGCTTCTCCCGTTCTGTCCTGCACCATAAATTACTTCGGCAGGTCTCTTGCCCTCTCTCTCACTGGGCTCCCTTACTGTGTTCTACTAGTAAGTAAATGTGATGGCTACTCTTCTAGCTGACCAGTGGTTTCAGACTGGCACTCCTACAGCAAGGAATCTTGTGAAAAGGGCCCCCGCACCGTGTTTATACTTCACTCCTTCACTCTCTCAGCTCTCTGGACCGGAGCTGGGTTTTATGGTTGTTTTTTTGTCCTGTTCTGTCCTGGACTTTGTCCTGTTCATACATTGTTGCCAGACCTCTCTCATATCTTTTCGTCCATGTATTAGTTCCTGCTCTAAGGCTGGTGCTTATCAAGGTTCAGGTCAAGACTCTGCCACTGAAGGGTCACAATACAAATTTTTAAATATTTGTTCTTGACAATATTAGGAGTTACAGTGCTATACAGTACTAAACTGCATAATGTATGTATTTATTGTGTTTATGGTTGTTTATATACAAAATTATGTGGTACTATTATGTTTTATCTAGAACAAAATCTAAAGAAATCTGTATTCTTAACCTACAGTAAAATATATTAACCATATCACACTACTGTAAGCATGACCTACCGTAACATTAACAATGAGTGGTTTGAAGACTAAATTGAACAAAAACTTAAGCAGGAAATGTCAGAAAAAACTTTAAGACTACACTGAAAACAGATTATCATATAAAATACAATACATATAATTATTTAATGTAAGGATAATATCCATGGGGAACACTGGTTTATTTATGGATGAATGCACTGTTTCTCTATTGTCTTCTGATTGACCTACAGCTGTTTGGATAAGGATAGCAAACAGGGAGTAAGACCAACATCAACCCACAGCAAGGCTGGAGATTCATTCAACAGTAAACATCATTAAAAACAGACCTTGTTATGCACTAATGGTAACCCGACATAACCTGTCACACACCAAACATAACCTCACCTTTCAACTCACTTTACTCATTAAAATCATTTAGTACAGTGCACAGCAATATTATAGTACTAACGGTATTGCATAGCCTGTACAGTGTTTACTCTTTTGTGGAAATAAGTGGGTATCCACGACAAACGTGAGGAAATAATTACAGATCATTATTACTTCCAACCAACGCTATAGGATTCAGTGAGATAATGACGTTCCCATGGCTTGTTTACATAATGTACGCAATTTACGTATTAGTCAGATTATTTATGATTTCCACTGCGAAGCGTATCTATCTGTTGGCTGTGCAGGCATGCATGTGTGACTACAGTAGTTGTGTTGGCCTTCTGTGTATGTCAAGTGGGCAGCAGCTAAACGCCGCCTTTTCAGCTCAGCATACAAATGTAAGCCGACAGTACAGATGCCCTTGCTTGTACGGACATCAAAAACTGACGCGTCACTGCCTTTCAAAAGGCAGTCACACTCCCGGCTACATTCAGGGACCCCAGCGTCTTTCAACCCGACTTGCAGATGACGCTCAGCTGAGGTTCTGTCGGCCCTTCATAAAAAGCAAAGCACTCACGCTTACTCTCCAAACATAACATGCATCACAGTCACACACATGCCCTGACCAGACAGGACCAATTCAGTATTGCCTGTGGCCATTCTGTCTCCCTTTAATTATCTCTCCCCCTCTCACACTCTCCCTTTCTCTCTCTGCCTGCTTCTTAAACACTGTCTCTTTGAAAACACACAAGCTGCTCAGTTTCACCAACTGTGATACTTTCTTCCCGATTGCTGTTTAAAATAATAGTCATATTAAACAAACACATAAAAACAAATCATCTTTGGCTCAAGCTGCTACGAATGGCATTAGCTTTTAGCTTTTTAGTCATTAGCTTGCCACATTAAGCGTATCCCCTCTGTTGCAAGTCAGAGCTAAATAAGCAAACATTCGATCTAATCATAGACTGAGCGGCAGGTCGCGCCACGAAGCCACAAGGGGCAGACGCCTCCTAGATCGACTTATTTTCCCTGGCAACCACCAGCACTGTCTGCATTAAAATAGGTTTTCATTTGATACGAATGCAGTATTCTTCCTGCATCTCAATTACAGAGTTCAAGGAGTAGTCATGCCTTGCTCCCGACCGTTGCCATGCCATAAGTCTGTTTGTCTGACCGGTGACCGCTGAGAGCAAACCCGGACGCTTTCTCACAAAGAGGAAGCCCGCAGCCAGAATAGCTCTGCCCCTTCATCGCATTCTTGATTCAGTTCCATTGCTGTGTCCACTGCTGTGTGTAAAGGGACGCTGTCTTCCAAGTCTGTGGTTGCGTGGACAACAGATCAGCTCGTGCTGCCACGGTGTCGGGTATCACCGCGGCGAGGCCCAGCGGGTGGGGGTCCCTGGACACGGCTATTTAATCACTGGTGTCTAACACCTCATAAAGCCTCTCTCCTGGGCCCAGGTCTACCCATAAACAGCTAATTCTCTCAACCAAGACCTGCCATCTGGCTCCCAAGTGCTTTTTTGCATATTTAAAATCTGTAGCGCAGAAATAATATTGGCTCAACCAAAGTGACCTCTGCCGTAATGTTTTAAATCGCATGCGTCTCCATGCTGCGAGTTCCCTAGCATTACCCTTTCGCCCTTGACTGCAAGCAGTCACGTCAAAGGTGACTGTGGTTGCTGCTTAGAGCAGATCGCTACCTGAGTGCATATAGATGTGGGCTCTTTTTCGTCCAATCAATAACCATCAGCAGAGGGCAAAAACAAATATGGTTTCCCCTCTGTGACTTTGCAATGGACACAATCAACCCACTGTTTAGCTTTCACAAGGTGTCTTAAACCTCCACCCGGGAAATTGTTTCTACGCCAAAATGTGTACATTTATTAGTACAGTACATGATCCGTCGTGAATTTCAGAATGTTTCTGTTGGTAGCAACGCACCACTGTCCACTGTCTGTCTTCGCCCTGCATGTTTCCCGTTCATCGCCACTGATTACATCCCAGCATAAACATGCCATTGGGAAATACCAGTGCGTGATCTAGCATGGACATCCCAACAAAGCTGTGGTGTGGCCAGAGACATACATCACTCCTACATCCATCAGCAGTGGCACCACCTGTGACAGCTGTGTGCCTTTTGTGATATCTAGGCACGAAGGATATCTTACCAGGCTTGCACTGAAATGCCTTATGCTACTTAAATGGAGCAATTCTCTTATTTTTTGCTTTGACAAGAGGGCAACTTTATTTGAAACTTTCAACATATTCACAACTGGTGTGGTAGAAATGATCAATCATGCATTTATTTATTGAGACGTGAAGCTCTAAAACCTGCTTCAAGAAGAGAAGGAGGACAAAAAATGCCACAGTTCCAAAAATAGCAAATATTCCATTATATGAGCTGAGACTATCAGAAATGAATAATAAATCATTGTAAAATATGTAAAATAAATTAAAGTGTGTGTAAAAACACATTTGCCTGTCCCCTGATATACATGCACTGATACTGTACAGTATGTTATCACTTATCAGTGATCACTCATAATGTGTTGTTATTCTTCATGTACTGTTTACACAGTGTCAGTTTCGCTGCAATACGGTGTATTTAGAGAGGCCCTTTTTAAATAATATTGGTTCAAACCATGGACTTAGTCCCTTGGCGGCAACACAGTTAGGCAATATCATTTATCAACGTGAGCTCCGTTTTTCACACAACGATCCCACGGTGGGGGAAATGACAGAATATTGATGAAATGGTGGTGAGTTTGTTCTTGTGATTTGCCCCCGGCTACAACAGGAGAAGTTTGTGAAAGGGGACATGATTAAAGGGAAGCTCCACACTGTGGCGAAGAAGAGAGCAATCACGGGCAGGCGCTCTCTGCCTGCCCGTCTTCCCCAGGGAGGGCAGCCAAGTCAGAGTGTAATGGGGCCAATGTGTTTCATTAATATATTGACAGATATGAAATGTAGAACAGCCTTCATGGCATTGCCATTAGTCACCATGCATGGGATCATTAGCATTAGCTAAATAGACCCATACAAGAATAGTGTAGTGATCATGTTAGAGAGAGTTCTAATGAAAACAGCTAAAACTGTCTCACACTATTACACCATGTGCTTACAAATAGAAGTAGTTTTTCTAATGGAGTTGTTAAAAAGTAATTGATGCCTTTATGCCAGTGTAGTCAGAAAGTTATACATTTCTGATATGCATCTTATTGAATTGTTTATTTTTATTATCCTATACATAGTTGCTTTGTGTGTTGCTCATGTGTCAATTCAAGTTAAGTTTATTTATCAAGTATTCAAAGCTGTTATCATGTATTCAAAGCTGTTATCATGTATTCAAAGCTGTCTCTCCAGATCTCTGTCAACTTTTATGTAATAAAGCTAGAACTACTGGCAAGCAAGCAATACAACTATTTTTATTGTATCTGTAGCTGTGGAGTGTTGGTATGCAGTTGTAAATTATTTACTCTCCCTGAAACCCCCTTGTCAAGCTCAGTTTTTTTTTTCTTTTTTTTTTTGGATGGTCTGTTTGAACTAGACATAATCCTGTAGACATAGAATAGGCATTGTTCAGAGAAGAACATGACAAATCATATGCATGTTGTCTCCTTGTGCTGACACTGAAAGGGATTCACCCCAAAAACTAGAACACTGTTGGTTGTCCATAGTTTTGCTTGTTGAACATACTTTTGCTTAAAATGATACACATCTTCGCTTTCATAAGGATTTAATATTGGGATAATTTTTATTGTAGCTATCTGCAACATGTTTTAGCTGTTGGCAAGAATTAGGTCATCATCGTATCACACAGGCTTGTGTAAAGATGTTTCAAATGTTTACGTCTAGACAATAACGTCTATAGCAAGATATACTTTATTTAAATGTTCTCATCCTGAAGCCATCCAAACAAGGGGTCATGAGAACATATATCGCTACTGTTTGTGGATCAAAAAGGAAATGGCCAGAACACCACATGGCTCGCTATCAATAGTGAGATGC